>JUFY01028572.1:8850-39249 GCA_001855655.1 Leptopilina clavipes | reverse complement strand
CTCCACCCCCTCCGCACATGTGGCCGAGCTATCTTGCCGCTTATAATGCAACCCTGAAAACTGTCACGTCTAATCCACTGCCTCCACCTGCTCAACCGCCGCCACCGCCAACGCCATTACCTTTATTGGTGCCACCACCTCCTCTCAATTATACAATTCAGCCTTGCAGTAAAGCCTTGAGTTGAAATCATATTTGACGACACTCACTCAGGTGGACAAGACAGCTTTTTTGTACATAGACAAAGTATAATATTACTAAGTAATATAAGAAATGACACGCTTTCTCCGGGTCCCGTCGTTTATCAATAGTGTTCACGTAGTTTTACTTTAGAAAAATATTGCGTTCACAAAAAAAAGAAAAAAGACACAGTGAATCCAAGTAAGTAATCCACCTTAAACAATCTCCATCAAATAATAATTTTTATTGTTTTATTTTTACAGGAAGAGATTTAGATTTTACATTTGATTATAAAAATTAATTTTTTATTAATTTATTCTCTCGATGAAAATTTTTAAACAATCTTTTTTTCTCTATTACATTTTATTAATAAATCATGTTCATTACCAGATTTTTTGTTCATGAAAACTAAATTTAAAACTGCTGCTATAATTATTAAATGGATTTATGATTTTTTTCTTAAAGTTATTGTTTTTTTGATGGAGTATTGAAGATTATAAATTACTTTAACCACTCGATTAATAATGATTTGTGTTTTTTTTTTTTTTTTTTTACAATACTCGAATTTCTTTGCTCATAGAAAATTATAGTCGAGACTGATGCAAAGGAAATTCTTTAAATGAATGTCAAATATACGCGATTATGCTGAGCGTAATTTTTTTTTTAAATAAAAATTTCCATGAAGCTAAGCAAAATTTAAAAATGAAGGAAAACAGAAAATATGGTGAAAAATTTCTTCAAAGTTAATACATTTTACAATAATAATAAAAACAAGAATATTATAATTCTTGAATTTATAATAATATTAATCAATATTAATGAATTTCACATTTTTTTTTTATTTTTAACAATTATAATTAATTTTAGGATTAATTGACTTATGGATATTCGTGCAATGAAAAAGGAAAATTGATTTTTGTTTGGAAATTATAGATTGTAAGCTTCATAGAAATTTACTTCTTTTTTTTCATTAATAAAAGTTATTTGATTTCTTTTTCTGTTAAAATATGAGTGTCAAGTGTTTTAGGGATAAATTTGATAAGTTTAAAAGCAATATTATTATTTTTACACAGAGGCGCAAATGTACATAAAAGAAATAAATTCGTCTCTGGAGTGTTTCGTTGACATGAGCGCGCTTAATTTCTGTATCCGAAAGAGTTTTTTTTATATTTATTGCTCATAATTTATCGATTATGCAGGTAAACTATTGTTATATTTTAAGAAATTAGTATTATTTATTCGTGATGAGAACTATTGAAAGGATTCATCTTTTTACAGTGAGATGTAAATAAACAATCAGAATATATAAAAAGTTGCATTTATTTCTAGTAGGATCTCATTTAGATAAGATAGATTTATAGTTTTATTAATTGATACTTTTAACGAGTTTTATATATGGTTGTTATATATGGTGTGGAAAATTTCAATTTTTTTTATTATTTGAAAATCGCGCTCATCTTTGTTGTTTCTATTATTATTATTATTGTTATTATTATTATTGTGAATGAATCATTTCGTGCGTTTTATTTCATATACTGACAATTAAGAAATTGAAATTAAATTAAAAATGAAAGTGGCGATTGTGGGTGGCGGAATCGTCGGTTTATCGACAGCGATTAATTTACAAAACGAATTCAGAGATTCAAAAATTGCGATTTTAGCTTCTAGCTTTCAAGATACAACAAGTCATGTTGCAGCTGGTATTTTCCGAATTGGAACATCATTTTCTGGACCCACTGACGAGATAACTTGGTAATTCCACTGATAAACTAAGAATCACGTGCAATTTAAATGTCACCGATATATTTTATTGTTTTGTTTTAATAATTGTTATTTTAATTAATTTTATTTTTTATATTTCAGGAAATGGATCAAAGATTCCTATGAATATTACAATGAAATTCGAAAATCGGATGAAGCTGCTTTTGCCGGAATCACAAATATTTCTGGTTATGTATTTGCTAAATCTTCTCCAAACGCTGTCAAGGTATGAATTTGACAATATTTATTTTTATGGTATTTATAAATGAATTTATTTATTGAATTAATTATAATTAAAGTAAAATATTTAAATTTCATATAAATATAAATTCAGAATCAGTGGTTGGAAAATCTAGTTCCAATTTATAGAAAAGTGACTCCTGAAGAAATGCAACTTGTTGGAGGAAATTGGAAATATGGATCATTTTTTACTACAATTCTTAACGAACCCAGTATTCATCTTTCTTGGGCGAAACAGAAGTATTTTTTTCTAACTTTATTATTGAAAAATTTACAACAAAGTGATTTTTAATTACTGAAATAACTTTTTTAAATATCTATAATAGTGTTTTTTTTTTATTATTCAGATTAAATTCAAATGGAGTTATTTCGATTGAAAAAACTGTAAAATCATTGAAAGATTTATTTGAATACGATCTGATAATTAATTGCTCAGGATTTGGAGCTCGTGAACTTTGCAATGATAGACACATGGTTCCGATTCGTGGTCAAGTTACAAAAGTAAATTTTGTTATTATTTTTAAAAGTATAAGATTATATTTTTTTTAAACATTGATTTTATTTCCAGGTGAAAGCTCCATGGATAAAAACTTTTTTTTATGGGGAAAATGATACTTACATTATTCCTGGATTCAATGGTGTTTGCACTCTGGGAGGAATTCGATCTTTCGAATCAGTTAATCGAGATGTTTGTCCTTACGACGCAGCAGCCATTCAAGAAAGGTGTTCAAAGTTGCTTCCGTCATTGTCAAAAGCTAGAGTTTTACGACACCTCACGGGATTAAGACCTCATCGTGAGGGTCACGTGCGTGTCGAATTTGAACGCATTTCTAATGGACTCGTTTCGAAAATGGTATAAACATTCGTTAATTAAGTAAAAAGTCTTTGTTAATTATTACAATTGTTAATTTTAATAATTTTCTACTTTTACTTTGGATTTTTCAGGTGGTACATAATTACGGTCACGGTGGATATGGCATTTCCACAGCTCCTGGAACGGCAAAATATGCAGTTGAGCTTGCAAAAGAAATTCACCGACTGTCTTCTCGACTTTAACAATCTTTTGAAAAAGTAAGAAAATAAATAATAATTAAAGAAAATTACTTTTTTTAAAGAACAAAATTTTCTAAAAGACAGACAATTTTATTGACAAAAAAAAACACGTTTCATTTTGAATTTATACAAGAAAAATCACTACTGCGCAGTAATACTGGGTGAGAAAGTCGTCCATCTGTAATTTTACCACGAGCGATGCGCAATAATCGCGCGTGATTTTACAACTGGTTTTTTTTTCTTTTTGGTCAGGAAAGAAATTTAAAAATGATATCGCAATGGCTTAGTCAACTAAATTGAAACAATTAAAAAAAATCTGTGAATTAAACGAAGTTTACAAAGCTCAGATATAAGCACGTGACTTAAGAGAAGCAAAGAATTTTTGTTCATTATTACGATAATTATTAAAAGAACAAAACAAAGCCTCGCCACGCAATCGCTGTTTGAAATTCTAACAAGAATTTGTTTCTCTTTTTTTTCGTCCGAAAGATGAGTTTTAATTTTTCTTGTCACCGGGCACGACGAAACAGCGAGGAAATTTGTTAAAGCGAGCGCTATGGATTTTTGAGATTTTCTCCACGATTATCTGGCCAAAGATATTCGTCCTCTAGGCACGCTTAATTTGTAAATTTGAGAATAAAAATCCTGTGAGATTTTTCACGCTATTTTTTTCCTGGTTTAATGTTCTTTCGTAGTGGCGCTCCCCACCGTAAAGCACTACTATCAACTGTCAATCTTGGCCTCTTGTACTGACTACTTCTCATATGTTCCTCTACAAGTTTCGGCGTCACACAAATAACATGTTGCCCCTTCCAATATTTCACCATATTCATACTTTGAAGTGTCGATATTATGTCCGTCTGTGATATGCTTGTCATATGACTGAAACGAAAATATTTTTTGATGTTAAAATTCAATATTAAAATTTTAGAATCGATAAAAGTGACATTTTTATATACCTTAAATCTTTGATGCTGAGAGTACCCCTGAAATCGCGGAGAATCTCCAAAAGGATCCAACTCCAATAACTTCGATAAGACAGTTTTCCTAAATCGCTCAACGGTTTCTCGGGACTGCCAACAGCTTGCTCAATTCTACTCAGTTCGTAACTAAAGGCAATTAATAATTTTCCATAGCCTTGACGTTGAAATGGAGGCAGAGTTAAAATGCACGCGACATTGTTACCATCCGGTGATTCTTTCTCCTTTGAAAAGTAACCCACAATATGTGCTCCATGTTTATCAACTTCGCACAAAATGTAAAAAAGAAATGGTTCCACATCAAAGTACAATGTTTTATGATCCAAAAATAATTTTGCAAGTAAACACAAATTTTGACAATAGATTTTGTGCTCCCTTCCATCAACTTCCCAAATGCTCAGGGTTCCTTTACGATAAATTTCTTTTCCCACTGGTTGCCTGTGTATGCATTCACTCTGTAATAATAAAAATCAAAGTTACTTTTGCAAAGAAAAAAAAAAACTAAATATTCGAGGAATAAAATAAAGAAAACTTACCATATGATAACGATAAGTCTTTTCCAAACGCATATACTTGAGGCAGTATTCACAAATCCAAAGTTTTGGTTGTTTGCCATATTCTTCCGGATAAGGACTGAAGTACCAGGTGTCAATTTCATATTTACCTAAAAGGACACTTTTAAGAATCGTGAGGTTCTTTCATAAAACACAATTATGTATATTAAGAAAACAAAACGTCAAATAAACTCTTACCTATTTGTATTTTATCGATATATTTAACTTTGGTGATGGCCTCGTGTTCTTTTTCCAGCGCCGCTGTCGTTGGATCCATTTCTGCATAAGTCTGAAATAAATTCAATATGTAAAATGTTATTGACTATATACTAAAAAAAAATTTATTTCATTCAAATAACCGACAATAGAATAGATCACGAAATTACCTTTTGTATGTGATTAATTTCATCGTGTCTTCTTTTTTGATTTCTAGTAATTTTTCGATCTGTAGAATCTGCAAGTAAATCAGTCGCTGGATTTCTGTCGCTATTTTTCCATGAACGATCGCTCATGTCAAATCTACTGGACATAATTCTATCTCTCGGAACCCATTCATCCAATCGTCTATTGTAACCTTCATAGTGAACGTAATATTCATAATGACTTTCTCCTTCATTATAACGGGTTTGAATGATTTCGGCTGGATCTAAAATTATTTTTAAAAAAACGGTTTTAATTGTTATTCAATTATACTTTGGTCCTAAAAGGCAAAATATTTCCCATTTGAAAAATAATCCAGAAACGATTGTAATTTTTTTTAAAGACCTTGAGACACAAATTTAAATTAATTAAGATCAATTTTCTGTTTTTGATTAATAAACAAAACTTATTTTATTCAAAATAATAACAAAAACTGAAATACGCACATTATGCCATATATAAAACTATTGCGTAATAAAAAATTTTTTCATCTTTTTTCTTTTTTCTTTAAGAAGAGTAGGAGCAGGAAAAAAATTTGAATGGAAAATTACTGTATTTAACTTGTTCGTACATGTTTTGCAGTAAACAAGTAGAATTTTAAGAAAAGAAATGATAGGTCAAGCAAACCGCGTGGAAATGACGATCGGCACCGGAACCGGTCGAATATTTCCGAGGTGAGGGGGGAAGCAAGGCATCGAAACGAATACGAAATGAAAATGGCTTACTCAAAATTAAGATTTACTTACGCCAAGAATCATCGGATCTTCGTACTAAATAATGCTCTCCAATATCCAATGGCAATTCCTCGAGACTGTCTGCATCGTCCCCCGAACCCTTGCCACCATTTGTCAAACTGTTCTCACGTTTTTCTTCTTTCACCATCGTTTCTTTTGACGCCGACGTTGAATCCTCCTTTGTTCGATGCTCTGCATCCGCCATCTTCTAGGCGACACCAAAAATTCTAGAAACCACGCGCAACCGCCGGCCGAGCAAAACTCGCACTAAACGACTTGGATTTCCGGTTTTTTTCCATTTCCCCTTTCCCGCCATAACAGAGCAATAGGAAACTGTCACTAGCGATAACTGGCGGATGTTTTGTGCATCAAAATTAATCATATTTTATTTTCCTTATTAATTATTAATAATTAAAATAATTTCCTCCTTGCCCACTTATTGTATTTAAATTTTAGAAATAACGTTATTTCTAATAAAAGTTCAAACTTTTGTTCCAGTCGATAAATTTTTTATGCCACCGGAAAAAAAATAGATATTAATAACAAATTTTGGCGGGAAAATAAAATCGCGCGACAGTTTAATTCTTTCATTATAAAAAAATTTAAATAATGATAAATTGCTAAAGTAAACATTATTATTTAATAAAAATTAAAATTTTAGACAAGATAAACTTTTTCTTTTTATTATAATGCAAATTATTTTAAGAATATTTTATACAATAACGCTTAAAAAATTAATATAAACAATAATGTCATTTGTAAATAAAAAACAAATTGACATTCTTTAGGAATGTGAACAATATTTTTATACAAACTACGATGATATTTTTACACTATTTCTAAAATGATTTCAATAGAAACTTATTATTTCTTTCCTTTGTCTTTCAGAAACTTTTGTTTTTTTATATAAATGCGACATTAAATGGAAGCAATAAAATATATTACCAATGAATAAATAAATTTTTTTGAGAACAAGTTTATAAATAGCATTTTGAATGCAAAAAATCATCAAGTAATTTAAATAATTACATATACATATAATATCCAATTAATAAGAAAGACTAGAATAATATTAAAGAAATACTGTTTAAATGTGTTTGTAATAATATTGAATATAAAATTTAAAGAAATTTAAAATGAATTGAATAATTAGTACGTATTTTATATAATGCTATAATCATATAAATGTTTTTACATGAACTCTTATCAGCCCATAAACACATTAAAGAAAAAAACAAGTTTAGCATAAAAAAGAAAACTTGATTAAAAGACAATTTTTAATTTTTTTACATTTCAAGTTTTTAAAAACTCTTAAAAATTTTTACGAAAAAACACTTTTAATGTGTGAAAGGAAAAAATTTTGTGCTAAAATATATTATTTGTGCCCTAAATATTTTACTATCCGTGCTCATGATAAAATTTAGAAATTTCTATTCATTTGCCAAATAATGTTTAATGAAACGTGAATTATGAATTATCTTTCAAGGCGTATTATGAAATCTTTTTATACAATGTCACGTAGAAGTTTGATTATCATTACGGTAATAAAAAATACATGTTGTGAACATCACTTACCGGAGTTATTTATCCGCAGTCTTTTTCTTCGTAAGGAGCGATTTAAATTTCTTTTGTTTGGAATTATTTAATTAATTTTCAAATTAATTATTCGATAATTACCAAATTTTCGCTTCGTTAAAAAGTTAAATTTCCATGTGAATTTCATGTTTCTTTTTGCATTTATGTTTATATTTCTGTTCCATTGATAGAAAATTTGATAATTCATTAAAGCCTCGGTAAAAATCGTGTTGAACGTAAGATCAAGAAGTTATTTTGGAACCAAGCAACTGAGGTCTCATATGTTTATCTAATCTTTTCTTTTGTTGCTCAAACAATCGTTGTTCTCGTTCCCGTTTTCTTTGCTCACGTAAAACTTCTGTTGGATCACCAAATTCTTCCGCTGTTTCCTCTTCCCAACCAGCCGTATTTTCTTCCCATTCTTTAAGCTCATTCTAGTGCATTAATAGAATTGAAAATCAAAGTTTTTAACATTAAAAATTATTATTGAAATAAAAAATAACATACCGTTGGCAGTGGATCTGTCATTATTTCGAACTTTGACAAATTTTTGTTAACGTTCTCAGACTTTTTATCTCTAATTAAAACCTTTGTTTGTTTTGTAATTTTTGGAGTCATGTCCTATAATAAATTTTGTTTGAATAAACAATTTTAATGAATTTTGAATCATGTTTAGGCTATCTGAGGTCTTACTTCGAAAAAATTTGGATGTAGCTCTTCTTCAGGAGTTGGAGGTTTGAAAACTTGTTGTCGGTATTGATCTATTTTTTCCTGAATAGGATTTATCGGTTTATTTGAAACAACAATAACTGGATTTTCTTCCCATTGTTCCCATTGCACTAAATCCTTAAAAGAGAAATTTGATTAAAAATTAAACAATTGAAATAAAACTTGATAAGAAAGGTAAATTAAAGTTTTGGGGCAAATGAAATCTGAAACAAGTGAGTTTAAAATTATTAAAAAATTCCTGGATAAAATTAAAATAAAATTGTTGTTATATTGTAAAAACAAAAAAACAGAAACTGAAAACGAATAATCAAACTCACTTCTCTATTATTGGGAAGGTCAGAAACAACTCCAACTGCAGAAAGTGGAATAGAATCACAAGAAGATCTTCTTCTTCGTCGAAAACAACACATGGCACGTCTAAATGCACCAAGCAAAAGAAGAAATAAGGCTTTTAGCCGGTTTACCAAAAATTGCATAGCCATTTTCCACCGAACAGGGAAAATAACCTATTTATAATTTTCTGCCACAACGACAGATTTTTATTTATCTTGACTTTATCAAGAAATAGTCTCCTTCTGAGAGACGATAATAAAGTAATGCCTTACATGTTGTTAATTAACAAGTTTTAATTATATTTTTATGAGTTTAAATGGAATTAAATTATTCTTTTTTCAGAAAAAATTTCTAACCTTAAAATATACTTCGAAGGTCATTTAAACTTTAAGCTGGCATAAAGGTCTATTCTTATGTTGGTTATTTAAAAAGTATGATTAAAGGTGTAATCACACAGAACAAAACACAAGTAGTCTCACCCTGTGGAATGTTGAAACTTGAAGAATAGTTCCCAACCGTATAGACATAGAATTAGAGAAAAGGCGACAGTGAACACAATTTTCTTGTAACAAAGCCGCCAAAGAAAATAAAACAAAATGTCTATGTGTTGTGCACGTGAGTATTTTTCAATTATTGCAAACTATCTCAAAGATTTTATATTTGATTATAAATCAAGAATTCGAACATTTACTCCAAAATTTTTGTCGCATTATTATTGTGCATCAAACATAACCTTAATATCAGTTTTGTTCTAATTTCTCACCAAGTTTACTTATATTAATAATTATTACTAGTTAATATATGTCAATTTATTTTATTTTTACTCTATTTGACTTATTTTCCATGTATTGTAAAATCCACTAAAACTTATTATTCTTGGGTAATTTTCATTTAGCAAAATGAAAATGTTTGCATGTATTTTATTTATATTTGAGCCTCGAATATTTATTATTTTATGTATTTCAGTTTCGAATGAGGTGCCGGAGCATCCTGTCATATCGCCTGTATCAGGAGCTATTTTTGAAAAACGTTTAATTGAGAAATACTTGCTTGATAATGGTATTGATCCAATTTCACGTAAAGAACTTACTGTCGATCAACTTATAGAAGTCAAAAGTATGTAACATCGAATTTGTTGATCTAATTTACACGGTGGATGAAATTATTGTTTTAATGTTAATTTCTTTTTTATTATTATTATTAAAAGCAACGCCAATTGTGAGACCAAAACCGGCGAGTGCCACGTCAATTCCGGCTATTTTAAAAATTCTTCAGGACGAATGGGACGCAGTGATGCTTCAATCATTCACGCTTCGACAACAACTTCAAACGGCACGTCAGGAACTTTCACATGCTCTTTATCAACATGATGCCGCCTGTCGTGTTATCGCAAGATTAACAAAGGAAGTGACAGCGGCTCGAGAAGCTTTAGCTACACTCAAACCCCAGGCTGGAATCACACAACCAACGGCCATTCCACAACCTGTAATATTTACTTTTTATTATTTTACTCCTTGATGGATACAATAATTAAGTTTTTCATCAATTTCGAATTAAATTTCCCTTGCTTTTTTGTTAATTACATGTTGTTTTTCTGCAGGCTGTGGCAGCAGAAGCTGGCGGTGCAGCGGCACAACCGACCGAACAAGCCGGAATCACGGAGGAAGTTATTCAAAAATTGCAAGACAGAGCCACCGTTCTCACTCAAGAACGAAAGAGGCGTGGACGATCTGTTCCCGAAGATCTCCTTCCGGCCGACAGTATTCGCAATTTTCAACTCTTGGCCAATCATCCTGTAAGTTTGATTTATTATTTTCATTATTAGAATAATTACAAATTTCTTTATTTGAAAAATAATTATTTATTGAAATATTTTTCTTTATTTCTGACGTATAGGGTCTTCATTCGGCGAGTACTCCTGGAATTCTCGCTCTCGATATACACAGTGCGGACACAAGTAAAATATTGACTGGCGGAGTCGATAAGAATGCAACAGTATTTAACAAAGACACTGAACAAGTGATAGCTATTCTTAAAGGTCACACAAAGAGGGTACGTTTCAAAATTACAATTTATAATTATTCCCAGAGACAGGAATTTTATACTTGAATATAAAAGCATATATATAAAAATGTTGTCTAGTGTTAAAATTAAAATTTAATTTAATATTTGAGATGAGAAATAAAAAAAATACTGTAAACATTCCTTTTTTTAGGTAACACGAGTAATTTATCATCCTGAGGAGGATGTAGTGATGACTGCTTCACCGGATTCTACTATTCGCGTTTGGAACGTTGCAACAAGTCAATCGACACTTTTATTAAGACATCACGATGCTCCTGTCACTGGACTGTCTCTACATCCAACTGGCGACTATTTACTAAGTTCTTCTTTGGATCATTATTGGGCATTCTCTGATATCCGAACCGGAAGATTATTGACAAAAGTAACAAATTTTCATATATTTAAAATTTTAATGACTTAAATTAATATCCAAGATTAATAAATAAATAAACAATTAATCTGTATTAGGTCAAATAAATTAATATCTTTTTGATTTTAATTTATTCTCGAAGAAGAGTAGAAAAGTATTGTAATTTTTTTAGGTTGCGGGACAAGCAAATCAGCCATTGACTACTGCCCAATTTCATCCTGATGGTTTAATTTTCGGTACCGGTACAGCCGATTCACAAGTGAAAATTTGGGATCTCAAGGAACAATCGAACGTTGCCAATTTCCCCGGTCATAATGGTGCGATTTCTGCAATTAGCTTTTCAGAAAATGGTTATTATTTAGCAACAGCAGCTGAAGATGCATGCGTGAAACTTTGGGATTTGAGAAAATTGAAGAATTTCAAATCTTTACAACTCGATGAGTCTTATGAAGTAAAAGATATTTGCTTCGATCAAAGCGGAACATATCTCGCTGTCGCTGGATCTGATGTCAGGTAACATCTCTCTCTGTTTCAAGTATTGTATATGTAAATTTAAAAATTAATAATTATAATTTTTTCCAGAATTTATTTATGTAAACAATGGCAAGAACTTAAAGTATTCAACGATCACACGGCCACTGCAACTGGCGTTCGTTTTGGAAAACATGCTCAATATATCGCTTCAACTAGCATGGATCGTACGCTTAAACTTTATGGAATACAGTAAATAAAAAGCGACATTAATTTTTTGAATGTAATTTTTATATATCAATTTAAATATATAATCTTTTGACATTTATAAATAAATTATTATAAAGGTATTTCAAAAATGGACGAATTTTTACGAATATGATTTTTATAAGTATCAAGGAATTATTAAAAGAAAAGCAAGAATTTATTAATTTTTTGTTTATAAAATACATGTTATCTTCTAAATAATATACTTTGTGCACTTTTACAGGCGTGTATTTTTTTCTTTTCAATATTTCTAAATGCAATATTTAAAAATATTAATAAAATTAAAATTTATTATTATTACTTTTCAATTGATGAGAATTAACAGAAAAGGGATTGTGACGAGATTTTTTATGTAAAATACATATTTTACCCCCATAAATGATTGTAAAATAATTTAATAATAATTTTTTTACAATTTTCTAGAGAAAATTTAGCATTGTTTTATTAAAAAAGTTTAGAAAAATATAAATTTGTTTACATAGATAATAATTTAAATAGCATTGCTCTTTCATTACCTTTAAATTAATTTATTCGGATATTTCCTCTTCACTTTCGATTGCATTTATTACATCACTCCAAATTTCGTCTATATCAGCCTTCTCCAAAGTACTTCGTCCAAATTGTTTCAATATTTCCGAATATTTACTGACAAATGAAGATTCTAAATTTATTTAAAAAGAAAAAAAAATACAGTATTAAAAATCTGGTTTTGTATTTAAACACAAATTTTAGAATTTGTTCTTTTTTTTATGAATCTTACCCTCAACAGTGGATTCGATAATAAAGTAGTGCTGAATTTGACAAGTTTTCTTTAAAAAACAAGTCGCCCATTGTAAAGTGAAATAGATATTGTCTACATTTTTTGGAGAATGAACGTGAACAGTAATTCCACCTTCATCATTTACGCTAAGTTCTCTAGTTATGTATTTGCGCTTCTCCAATTGTCTCAACATTTTTCTTCGAACATAACTTTGATTGACGTAGTTAACAAAAGCTTGAAAATCAATTGATAGGTCAGTGATCCCTGTTGGAAATTAAATTAATTTCATTTAATTTTACCTGATAATAGAGAAGAAAAATCTTTCATTTCTGTGAACATATTTATCCAAGGTTCCATCTCTTTACGATAACATGCGTCCAATTCAGTGTCCGGAAAATTACAATCAATCTTAAGAATTTCACTGCATTCCTTGTTCTGTTAACAAGCGTTTTTTTTAAGTATTTCATTATATAAAAATAGTGTATCAGTCCTTAGCTGTATGGGAAAAAATATTTTTCTTTTAATTACCTTTGTACTAACAGTTAATTCGACAGCGAGTTTTAAAGCTTCTGTATTGAGAGTTACTTTATATTGATAAATATCATCTTGCAGCAAAGTTTTACTAACATCATCAAAAGAAACACCAAGTAATCGTTCGGAAAATTCTATTTCTTTTCTCTTACTGCTATTTGCTTTAATTTCACCATTTTCCAATTGCAAACCAATAAAGTTAGCAGTCAATCTGAAATAAACAAACATAAATATTAATATACCTTCTTTTTAAAATTTACAGGATAAAATTGTACCTAAATTTTATTTTATTGAATATTATATCAGAAATATTTATTAAATAATCTGTACTCGATTTCGTGTCTTCTTTCTTCTTCTATCAATTTTTCTCTCAATTCACAAACTTCTGTGAGAAGTTGCTTTTTCTTTTCTCTTAAAGCAAGTAATTCCTCATCATCATCATCATCCTCATCCTCTTCATCCTTCTCTGTATCACTATCAATATTAGTTTCATTCATCGACATTCTAAAAATGCATAAACGAAAAATAAATTCTTTTATTTCAATACACCTTTTATATTTAAGAATTTCAAATAAATTTGATGATAAATTATTATTTATTAATTTCTTACCTTAAATTAAAAATTTAACAACAGATAGCGGAGGAAGACAATGAAGTTTAAATACTGTGTGACTGTGTTGGTTTAGGACTTTAGGTTATGTTCAACGTGTGAAGTTATGGCGGCATTTTGCGTTTTGTTTTTTTATGTAAAATACGTTGAGTTACGTTAAAAAGTGCACAACCCTGGCAGCAGTGGGAGCGGTAATTTTTAAATATAAATAAACATTCGACTTTTTTTTGCAATTGGACTAATATTTATTTATTACATTGTATGATAAAAAGTATTTTACTCTTATAAATTAAACTATAAAGGTTAATTATTAATTTTCAATAAATCAATGTCAATTTTTGAACATAACCTTATTCCCATTGCAATAATATCCATGTCGTTGATGATAGTGATGAATAATTGAATATAATTTTTAATATTTTATTTTGAATTAAAAGTTTTTAATTGAATCAGTTGATCGAGAAGCAATGTTTATTTTCTCCGGTTTATATGTAGAAAATTGGGGTAAGTAAGATTTTTCATACAGAAAAAATACATATTCATAAGTAATAACTATGTGAAAATAAAAAAAAATTATTTTTTCTTTAAGTTTTTAAGGCACGATTATTTTCTTGTTTTTGTAGAAAGTAAAATAATTTGAAACAATGTCGACAATAATCGAATCAGGAATACAATTATTAGCAAGACTTGCGGATAATTCAAAGAAACCTGTCCTAGAATTGGAGAAGCAACTCTTTCCAGACGGATTGGCAAATAAACACACAGTTGAAATAAGTGGCGATTCAGGAAGTGGCAAAACTTATATTCTAGCACAATTAATTGCAACCTGTATTCTACCAACTGAATACAACGGTTTCAACATAAATGTTTTACTTATTAATACAGATAATCGTTTTCCAAGAAGAAAACTTTACAAAATAATGACAAATTATGTGAAAATGGCATTAATTGAGAAGTCCGAATTATTGAATGATACAAAATTGATAGAAATCGTTGATGTAGCATTAAAAAATCTCAAGATAATCAACTGCCTCGAATATTATCAATATAACTGCATTTTATTTTCTTTGCAATCAATTTTAAATTCCAATGATAAAATAGATGTTGTTTTCTTGGACAGTATATCCGCGTTTTATTGGCAAGATCGTGAAGTAAGTGAAAATGAACAATTTTCACTGAATTACTACGTGTTGAAGGTGTTAAAAAAAATTCAACAATCTACCTTTCAGTATAATGTTAAAATTATTTTTACAAAACCAGCCGATTATGAATCATCAAAGGTTCAAACTTTGTCACAAAATGCAACAATTTGCGAGAGTACACTTGGAGAAGTGAACCACAAAATTCACCTTTCTAGGGAAATAAATTCAAGTCAAAGAATATGCAAAGTTGATTCAGCGAAAGGCTCCAGAACAATTAATTTCGAAATAAACGATATTGGCATAAAATGGTTAAATTCTACTGATTCATAAGAAATGGAAAATTTTATTCTCCTTTTTTACTAACAAATCTAATTCTAAGTGTTTTTGTTCTTTAACGCTATTTTAAATGTAATATATAAGTTAATAAAGATAAGCTGATTTTATATTCTTTTTTTTTATTTATTAATGAAGAAAATAAAAATACATTTTTCGTAAATAAAAATTTACGAACGAGGACGTTCCTTTTTCTCTTTATAGAGAGCCAATAAGGAGACGTTTGCTACCTTAACGACCTTAAATCTGACTCCGGGAATGTCTCCCACGGCGTGACCTTTCCTACCGAATCCAGCGACCAAAACTTCGTCATTCTCCTCGATATTGTTGAGACAACCGTCCCGAGGTACGAACGCCGTAATTTTCTTTCCGTTCTTAATTAACTGAACTCGCACGCATTTTCTAATGGCAGAGTTTGGCTGTTTTGCTTCAACACCACTGCAAAATAAAATCAATTTTAATTATTTCAGTTCAATTTCCGTCTATTAAATACTAATTGTTTAATAACAAATTAACAATTAATCGATTAACTCTCCTATTTTCTTCAAAATAATTTTAAACTGGGAAATGAAAATTTATCATTGGCAGAATACTTACACTTTTTCAAGAACAATTCCTTTTGCATGAGAAGCACCACCGAAGGGATTGGCCTTCCATCTCGTTCCAAGATGAGCTTTTTTGTAATCTTTATCACACCAACGTTGGTCGCGTCTGTGATTCACGTGTTTACGAGCTGTTCGAAGACCACGTGGTTTACCTACAAAACAAAAAAAAGTATATAATTAATAAATCAATTTCAATTTCAGAGAAATGTCTCACTTTAACAAACGATAAAGAGAACATAACCTGAAATATAATCATCTTCATCGTTTCTACTGTTTTCAAATGTCAAACATTGTAACTACTTGCAATTTATAGTAAGAAAAAAAAATACAGTCGTTCACAAATATCAGTAAATTTACCAATATTTCATAATTAAGTCTCCGTATTGTAAATGTTAGAACGGTTAAAAATATATTTGTTCCAAATTCACTTTTTCAGTAAAGAAATAAAATAACAAACCTAAAACAAAATTTAATTACAAAAAAGTTACTTTGGTCGATAATTTATTTGTATAATAATAATTGCTGACAAATTTTTCGGACAATTTAAACATTGTTGCACTCTGATGTAAAAATAACATAACCTCACTTTTTGCTTCGTGTACAAATGTGTCAAATGTAAAGCTAACAGAACAAATTTTTAATCAGTTTGGTATGAAATTTTGAAAAATTATTCAATTTCGAGTTAACTGAACATAATTAAGTTTATAATTTATTATTATTAAAGTGTCAAAACGTGCACGCGGTGAGGAGACATTTTTAACGCGTCACTTTTCTTCATAAAAAAACAAAGATTCTAATTTGTGTTTTCAATAAATCGTACATTTTAAATCACTTTTTCGACCTTTCTATAAGAGCACGTAAATTTTAACCAAAAAATTATTAAAAAATGGAAAAAATGCAGAATAAGAATAAACACGTACCCATCTTGACGGCGGAAGTACAGGAAAAGAACTTTCGATAAATATCGAACGCTTCGAGACGAGGAGTTCGTTCAACCGGAAATAGGGGATAAATTCAAAATTTAGAATCATTTTAGGTAAAAGTTTTCCTTTTTTCTATATAAATTTACACATATTTTAGAATTGATTTAGTAAAAATTAATATTATTGATTTTGGAATGGAGTAAACAATGAAAATTAAAAACAGTCAGCAATGATTTTGTTTGAATTTCCTAGATTTGGTAACTTACCGAAATATTCTTCCTTGGACTAGGGAATTTTAAAATTCTGAGAAGTTACCTACTTTTAACTTACAATAACAATGGTAGTCTGCACTTAGCTGTCAAAGAAACAGTAAAAACTGTCATTGAATTTCACTTGACAACACTAAAATCCATAATTTAGAGAAAAGTGATTTAAGTTTGGATTCGAGGGATTAATGATTGTTAATTTTCCACACTGGTGAAAAACGTAAAATGAAAATAAAGAGTGTATATTAAGTGAATATGACAAAAACATTATTCGCGAGCTATAGATAATATTGCATACAAATGAAGAGCTGACAATGTTTAGTAGATTTACTATGATTTGACAATTGTTTTGATTCAAGAGATCGTTTTAATTAAGAATGTTTAAAGCTGAAGAATCGTCGAAAGGCAGTTTCCTTCAGCAAACAAAAGCCGCGAGGGAAGAACGTGCCAATGAAAAAATCCGAAGGGAAGCAGCAACTTGCATTCAAGCACTTGTCAAAGGATGGCTGGCTCGAATTAAATTTGCCAATGCAATTAGGTAAGTTTTCTCCACTGTTTACTTTCTACTATCAAATATTTTAATTATTATTATTTAAAGATAAATTTTTGTCCAAAATAAATTAATAAAAATTTTGTTAAATCTGCAAAATGGGAATAAAAATGTAATATTTCAATTTAACTCGCAACATTTATCATATTTCAAATATTTAAAAGGAATTTAAAAAATAGTCAATATTGAAGATTAGATTGAAAACTTGGAAATTTTTCAGTTGATTGATAATTTAAAAAAATATTTCACTTTGAGTTTGAGAAACAATTATTATTTCAAACAAAGATTTAAAAAAATCTTTCATGAAAAAGAATTTTTCTTTTTAAATTAATTGATTTAAAAAATTTGTGAAACCTTGTGAAAATCAAAGAAAGTGTGGAAATAAAGAATGATGGTTTCTTTTTTTTTCTTGCATTTTTTACCGTCATATTTATAATTATACAATAATGCTTTGAATACTTTGCCAATTACGTTACATTGATAAAGAATGTTGATTATTTCAGGACACAATTTGATGACAACTTTCCAGACGAAAAACCTGGCGATAATGAAACAAGTGACGCTATCCAACTAAAACCTGCTTTACACATATACAAAGTTATTTCTAGATTTTTAATTGTATATAAATCGGAGAAAGATCAGGAAAGGGTGGAAAAATTATGCAGGTATCTTTTCCCAGAAAAAAAAGGAAAAAAAATGTTATTTCAACGTATAAAGAAAATATTTTTCTATTAAACATTTTTCAAATAGTTTTAATTTATTAAATTTTTAATTGAGTTTTAATAATTTTTACTATTTTTATTTCAATAAAAATATTTTATTTATTCTAATAAATAATGTGTGAGATTTTAGAATAAATATAAAGAAATAATCATTAAATGATAAATTTTCAGATATCTTGTACAGTCAATTTTATCGGAATCACCGAAACTCTCTTACGTTGGAGTTGCATTAAACAAAGAGCATAACATATCATGGATCTCACAAATAAAAACAATTTTACACCACTGCATGACTGGCTTGGAAAATCTCAAACCAGAAATTGTCACTGACAACAAATCAATTGTTTTAAGATTACACACGTTAATTAGTTTCACGTCACCGAAAACATGGGCAATTCTTCATCTCAGTGGAATGGAGAAACTCAAAACAGGAATGAATCAATTGTGTGCGAATATTATGGGGCATCTAGTCAGCAATGGATTTTATAATATTATGCAGGTTTGATTAATTCAATACTAAGCAAAATAAATTTTAAGAGTTAAGAGCTTTTGAAAATTGTTATTTTATTAAATTATTTAATTTTATTTAACTGTAATTATTATTATTGATAATTGAAATATTTTCAGGCTCTCTTGGTGAGAAGTTTGGCGAGAGAAAGTATTACGTTGACACCTGTTGAATTAACGGCCGTTATTACGTTAACGTTCAGGCCTCTGATTTCTTCTCAAATGTCCGATAAATTAGTTTCATTGTTTTTAATAAACATCCTCAGCGTTCCATCTTTGATTTATCACCTAAATAAAGATAATTTTGATAAGGTAACTTTTCAGATAAATTTTATGGAAAATAATTCAATTTATTATTTAATATAAAAAAACATAATTTCTTCTTTTACAGTGTATTTCATTATTTACGACACATAATCTTCTGTCGAGAAGTTTAGATTTGTTAAATTCCGAACAAAATTTAAGAATAGTCTTTAACGCTCTTGAAGGAAATTATGCGTTATGCCTGTTAGCAAATTTAATTCAATTAGCGACCATCGAGAAGGAGGAAGTTTTAAAGGACGCCTACTTTCCATCCTTTACGGTATATTTTTTATTTTTATAATAAAAAAAAGTTCTGTAAATTCTCTATTTTTTCTACCTTTTGCTTTTTTAGTTCGTCGTAACGAAGATGTTGGAGGCTTGTCAGCAATATGTGGTTGCAAAGAAAAGTAATTTAACAAGTTGGCATCCAATTCTCGGATGGTTTGCTCAAAAAATCGATCCATCACTTCCCGGAGTAATTCCATTTGTAAAGTTGCAATTATCTGAACTTTGGACTGGAAAAATTGTAACTCAATTGTTTGGTAATGTTCATTAGTATTTTTAAATTAGTGATTAGTAAATTAATTAACAGAACTAATATTAGTTTAATTAATTCAAAATTGGATAAAATATTTTCTTTTTTCTATTTCTATGTATATAACTTTTTCATTGTATTCTGAAATATTAATTCTGCTTTTTGAATTGAAAAACAAAAAATAGGTCAACCACTAATGGAACTTGTTCAGAATGAATCGCCTCCACAATTGGAGCAACAAAGCACCTCAGTGGGCACCAATATTTTTGTTCGAGCTTTCCTTGAAGCAAGGACAAACAGAACAAATAGCAATAAAAACTATCGTAAGCTGGGAAGTCCCGAAACGACAAAAATAGCTTTAATATGTTCACTTTATCAGACTGCTCTCGACACACTAACGGGAATTAAATTTGATATTTTAATAGGTAAATAGAGCAAGGAATTTTCTTGATGAAAATTGACTTTTGATAATACATTTTTCTAATTAATTTTTTTTTATTCATTCAGGTTTAAGCAGTGGTAAACTTTTGTATCACATGTGGCTCTTTTTGGGAACACTTGGTCCCCATTGTGGTTTGAAAGCATTCCTCGATTTATTGGCAGCTAATACAAAATGTACAGCTCCAGAATTTCACATGTTGATATTATTTTGCGATTGTATGACAAATTACATTGCGTGGGTATTTTAAAATTTTATTTGTACACATTATGTCAATTTTCAATTCGTAAATAGAAATAATTGTTGAATTATGTAATTTTCAGACTCCTGGACGATATGAATATGTATGAGTCGCAAGATCCCTTTAAACTTTCGGATTTTATTACGATGTCCTATTTCCTCAATCAGTTTCTTTATAAAGCAGTTCTAAACAATTTATTCGGTAAGTTATACTTTTTGTTTCCTCGTTTAAGTAACAAAAATGAAAAGAAATAAAATATTTACGATTTACTCATAAAAAAATATATTTGATAAAAAAATGAGGTTCTGAGAACAAAATATTCGATTTTTAAAAATAATAAAATAGAAAGAAAATTAGAAAAACTAAATTAACTGATGATAGTAAATTAAATTTTCATTTTGCTTTGTGTATTTTTTTACAGATGGAAAATCGGTGGTTAATAATCCATTATTTACATCATTGCATACTTTGCTTATGACAATATATCGACGGGATTGTAGAAGAACTTTTTGTCCAGAGGGTCATTGGTTAGCAAAGTTATGTATTTTTATTTTCTTAAAATTTGCGATCCCCCCCTGCCTCAATTGTTTCTACAAACTTTATTTATTCGTTTATTTAATAAAAATAATTATAATAAATAATAATTTACAATTATTCTTTATTACTACAGAAAAAATCAAAGAAATTTTATGCCAAGGCCTTTTATGAAAAGAAAATGAAAATTTATTTATTATAATCTTATTTTTTAAACAGGAGGTTCGAGTTTCAGGATTTCTTGCCGACTTGGAAAAAGGACGAAGAGGAGCAGCTCTACTTCTTTCTAAAATGCCTCACGTTATACCTCATTCCGAGAGAATTGTCCTTTTTCGAAAGCACATAGCTGATGAAAAAGCAGTGCTTGGTTTGACCGAAAGTGCCTGTAATAGTCCTCCATCGACTTTGATTTCAGTTCACAGGTAAACGATTGTTATAATTGCAAATTGTATTAACGAATTTAAAAATTTGAATTGATTCAAAATTAATACTACTATTAAAATAATGTTTCAGATCACGAATAGTGGAAGACGGATATCGGCAATTGGCAATGTTACCATCGCAGGCATTGAAAGGTGTTATAAGGGTTCGTTTCGTCAATGAACAAGGATTAGACGAAGCTGGAATTGATCAAGACGGTGTGTTCAAGGAATTCCTCGAGGAAACAATTAAACGAGTCTTTGATCCTTCTTTAAATTTATTCAAAGCAACCAGTGAAAATAGACTTTACCCCTCGCCAACGTCATCCATACAGGAAAATCATCTGTTACTGTTCGAATTTGTCGGTCGGATGCTGGGAAAGGCTGTTTATGAAGTATTTTCAAAAATTTCAAATTTCTCCCTTCATTTTGAATTTTTTCTTTTTATTTATTATTAAATATTACTATTTATTTTATTTACCTTATATTCTATTTGACCTTTTGTTTTTACAGGGAATTGTCGTTGACGTGCCGTTCGCTTCATTTTTCGTGTCACAATTTTCAGGACAGACTTGCGGTGCATTTTATAGTTATATTGATGAATTGGCGTCGCTCGATCGTGATTTGTATCGAAGTTTGACTCTCGTGAAAAATTACAATGGCGACGTGCAACAATTAGAATTATCATTTTCATTGGACGAGGACGTAATGGGAAAATTGGTGACGCACGAATTAATTCCTGGCGGTAGAGCGGAGCCAGTTACTGATCAAAATAAAATTAATTACGTTCATTCAATGGCAAGATTTCGAATGGTCACGCAAATCAAGGACCAAACTTTTGCATTTATCAAAGGTTTTCGTTCCATTATCAATCCAGAATGGTTATCGCTTTTCTCAACACCAGAGGTTAAAATCAAAATAATTATTTATTTATTCAAAAAGATAACTTTCCGCAGTTTAAAAACAAAATTTTCTTTTTAATTCATTACTTCAATAATAATTCGATATTTTGAATTATTTTCTTTCAATAACAAAAGAAAAATTTCTTTTTCTCATTTCAGTTGCAAAGATTAATTTCGGGAGATAATGTACCATTGGATCTTCGTGATTTACGAAGACATACGCAATATTATGGAGGTTTTCACGATAGTCATCGAGTCGTTTGTTGGCTGTGGGATATTTTAGAAAAAGACTTTTCTGAAGAAGAGAGAGGATTATTTCTTAAGGTACTATCAGTCGAATTAAAAAAAATTTCTAAGATTATTTTTAATTTTAAAAGAAAGCAATGGGAAATGAAATAATTTTCATTTCAAATTAAAAAATTGATCGCATTTTTAGTTCGTGACAAGTTGTTCGAAATCGCCGTTGCTTGGTTTCGCTCATTTGGAACCTCCCTTTTCGATAAGATGTGTAGAAGTTGGCGCTGATGAAGACACTGGTGATACAATAGGTAAAATTGAAATTAATCTACTGCTAAGTTAACATTTACAGAAAAATTTGATTTTTTAAAAATAAATTAATTAAATTCACATAGTATTAATATAGAAAGAAAATATTCAATAATTCAATTCTCGATTTTCTGTTTGATTTTTCTCTAAATGAATATCCGATTAAAAGCAAAGGAAAGTGACACGAAATAAATTAATAATACTGTAATATAATTTTTGAACAGGAATTACACTATATATTATTATTATTAAATTTTTAATTTCCGCCTCTTATTTCAGGCAGTATAATTAGGGCGTTTTTCACGATTCGCAAGAAGGATCCGCAAAATAGATTGCCCACATCCTCGACGTGTTTCAATCTCCTGAAATTGCCAAATTATCAGAAAAAAAGTACTTTACGGGAAAAATTGCGATACGCTGTTACAAGTAATACAGGTTTTGAACTTTCGTAATTAATTCTCTCAAAATACGACGCTATAGCTGTGAAAACCAAAAAATTGCAAATTTATAACAAATATAATGTAAAAAAAAATATCAATTTTTATGCTACATTTCTTAGAATGGAAAACTAATTTTATGAATAGATTGCAATATACATATATATATAGAAAATAGAAAATAATGAATAAGAACGGTGATATTCAGGAGACTATATACAATATACCATATTTTGAAATGACTATTATAGTAATTCTAAGGGAGGAATTGACGGTCGTAATGATTTAACAAGGTGTCTGAAAAGTAGATTTTTCTTCTCACTTGTTTTCGATTATACACAGTGGTCTGAAAATGATCATTTCACCCCTCCATTTCCGATAAAATTTTAGAAGAGCCTAAAAATTAAAAATTTGCATAATTAATATTTATTTTTTGACCACTGTGAATCTTAACAATACGAGAAGTCGACGCACAATCAAATGTATAGACTATTTCTATTTCTCCATCAGTAAGTTTAGAAATAAAAAGCAAAAAAAAAATCTATTTTTAGACGACGAACATTTTGTAAAATTAGTCATTTTCATTGTTAATTTTCTCTCCGCTTGTTTAGGGCTTAACATTGTTGTGATTATTTAACGCTTCACAAGTAAACTAAGGAAAAAAAATTGTTTATCATTTTTACAAATCTCTATAAAAATTACAAACTTTTTTGTTTTAATGAAATGAAATAAATTTTTTTATAAAAAAAATTTATTTATATACAATATTGAGTCTAAAGAAAAAGACATCGTACTCAAATGTTAGATTAGAAATCGATTTTTGTAAAATAAACAGAAAGGAATATAAGAAATGGATTTTTTTTTGATATTGATTTATAACTGAAGAATTAATTATTCGTACTTTATTAACTAGAATAATGAGAATTTTTAATGTCTCAAAATTTTCGCCTGCTTTCAAATATTGCGTTTTAATTTCAACTTTTTTTTTTTTAATACTTTAAAATTAGAGAAATATTCTGATTATATACATAAACCTATATATATATATGTAACTTCGAATTGTGTTAACAATATAATATTAATATTGTAAAGAGTTGTGATAAAATACATGCGAAATTTTTTTTAAATATTTTAACTACTCGATTTGTTTTTTCTTTTTTATAAAATGTATATTTTGTGACTGAACGTATAATTAATAATGTGTTAAAAAAAGTTCTATATAAGAGAATGATTTAATATGTTTATAATGTAATAACTCTTAATAATCATGTAAGTACGTTAACAAGACTATTTTTATTCTATACTAAGAAATATATCCCATGAATCAAGAAAAAACTATTTTTTAAGAAAATAAAACGATTTCGT
Organism: Leptopilina clavipes; assembly: GCA_001855655.1. Taxonomy (NCBI): domain Eukaryota; kingdom Metazoa; phylum Arthropoda; class Insecta; order Hymenoptera; family Figitidae; genus Leptopilina; species Leptopilina clavipes. The sequence continues at coordinate 14,850 of JUFY01028572.1, read as the reverse complement.
TTATCACTAAATTCATAAAATTTTAATTTAATGTTATTGATTAGTTAAAAATAATAAAATCTAAATTTTTTATATACAAAAAACAATTAATATGTAATTTATTTAAATAAAACAAAATTTTATTTACATTAATATTTTATTGTATGTGTAGGATTATAAATATTAATTTTTTTATTTATTTGATTAAAACACTTGTTTGAATGCATTGAAAATAAATATTTCCGGAGAATTAAAAAATAAAAGTCATTTGGCGCCAAAAGTGATGAGTGAAAATGAAAAGAAAGGTGAATGACAATAATTTTTCTCTGAATATTGAAAAAATTCGTAGGATGTAGGATAATATTAAATAAAGATTAAAGGAAGTGTCAAGAGTAGAGAGATGATTAGTAGTTGATTGAAAAAGAAGACTTTGTGAAAGTAACAGCAGGGACATCGAGGTCGAGAGTTGATGACTTGGTGGTTGGCGGCATTGGCAGCAGTGGTCGGCGTTGTCGAGAGATGCGCAGCGAGCCAGTGCGCAGGTCACGTGACCCCCAGCCAGTGCTGCCAGTGGCTAATCCTTTAGTCAAAATCCAGTCAAGTCAGTGGCCAGAAAGCCTTCGGTGCGTTAAGTATTTGATTTTTGCTCGTGAATAATCTCCACCCGCGTCTCGCGAGCTTGCAGACTCCCTCCTTTTGAGTGCGTTTGCTTGACCTTATAGAAAATTGGACACTCAACTCCCGATCTCATTAAATACGCCACACACAATTTAACCATATTTCCCTGTTCCCTTCCCTAAAGCAACCTCAATTCTTTTTTTTCTTCTCTCCTTACTTTGTGAGGATTCTATATAGTAGTGGCGATTGCTGCACAGCTGAGTGTGCTATGTTGTATGCGACAGAGAGAGAGAGAGGGCAGGAATAACGTGGTGAACCTAACCTATCAAGTGTTTCGATTCCAGATAGTAGGATAAATTATATGAGAAGATATAGTGTAGTGTTAGTGACTCAGTTTTAATGTGTGAAAAAAGTTGAAATTTTCCCCCCCTATTCTCTGAATCTTCATAACAAAGGTACCTCAAAGTTCTTCCAAAAGCTGGAGGAATAAAAGGTGAGGAAAAAAGAAAGAATGGCACTTTGAAACGCCAAGAAGGAGGACGTTGCTCCTTTCGGCAATGATAAGCGAGCGGAGCAGACGACACTGGAGTAAACGAGTTTCTTGAGCCTGCCTGGCACGCGATACTGGATAGCCTGGAGAGAGAAGGCCGCCGAAAGGAAGGGAAATGAATCAAAAGTGAAAAAAAGAAAGAAAGGTTCGAGTGCACGTGGGCCATATGAGACGGATCAGCTTTTAGTGAGTCTATAGAGAAGGCTGTTTTTGAGTCGCGTCGAAAAGTTTGGAGAAAAGCGAGAAAGAAAAGTGAGCGAGTGAAGTGAATTCGGTGGCGGAGGCGAGACGAGGGATAGAGAGAAGAGTGGCCGTGCTTAAGGGGCCTTAGGGAGGATTTGATGGCAGTAGTGGGGCCAAGCCGGCACTCGCGAGTGTCCATGAGTGTGTCTATGTCGCTGATGCAGGGCGGCGGGGCGGGGGCGTCGGGTGGTGGGGCAACTGGGGCCCACCCGGGTCAAGCGGTCCTGGCCGCCGCTGCAGCAGCGGCTGCGGTCCAGGCGCCCCCCACCTACTACCATCCGGCGGCCCCAGCACCCCCTCCACCTACCCAGGATCCCGTCCAACCTGACCGACCCATCGGCTACGGGGCCTTCGGAGTTGTCTGGTAAGTTTCACATTCAAATATAATATATTTAACAGACATGACCTATGTTCCTCGAACCATCTTTACTTCTACAGGTTTTGCTTCTGCAAACACTTTTCGTTTCAGCGGCTTTTCATATCATAACTTTTAAGATCATCGCTTCCTATGATTTTGTATATATGACCCTTCACAGTAAAAGGTACCTAACGCTGCTAATGCCACAACAAATTATAGGTTATGTTCAGGAAAGCTTTTGCTTGATTAAAGATTCATTTTTAGTTACCTGAAGTCAAAAACAGTTTTTATTATTTATTTAGTATATAAAATAGTTAATAAAAATATTTTTTGACTTCAGATAATTGAAAATGTATCTAAATCAAGTGAAAACTTTCCTAAACATAACCTTTTGTTGCGTAAGGTGCCTTTCATCGTGAAGGGTCACACATATATGTAAAGAATCTCGACAGCGGTTTTCAGGGTCGCTAATTACAAATCTGATGTCAGATTCCAAAAATTCAAAATGGCGGATTCAATATGGCGGAAAAATAATTTATATTAGCCAAAATTGCTTAAAATTTATTTCTCGGGGGTTTTTAGGGTCGCTGATTACGAATCTGAAATCAAAATGGCGGATAAAATATTTTAAATTACCCAAAGCCAAATTTACACTCAAAGTAAAATACTTAAAATATTTAATTTAAAGTTTAACTTTGATGAGACCATCTAAAAATGTGCAGCAGCAACAAAGGCGACTTTTAGGTTTCAAGCTTATGGCTTGTCTGCATGCATATTGTGTATTTTTATTGTTATTTGATGGAATTTTAAGCGTAGAGTTTAAAATGATGTTCAAAAAACGAAGTGGTTAGTCACCCTAATTCAATTTGTGGTCCAAGAAATGCATCGTCGTCGTTGCATGTATGGTGGAACAGACGTTGAGCGTAGCACATCACCAACAATGTCTTTCGTTTCCAAATAGGCACTAAAGTTTGGCTTTGGCTCTGGTTTAGTTCAGCGTACCCTGAAAGTCGTCTGACAAGTATTAGGTGGGCTCTGAGAGTGAAGTGAATGGCCTCCATCGATTTATCTATCCAGGGATCGGGACTTTTTACACGCGTGACAAAAAAATCAACAGCCTGCTTGCTGCTGCTGGCACGGGACATGCAATAAGAGAGACAATACAGCCAACGGGTTGTTTTATATCTATACCAATGTGCCTATCTGATTTGTAATTTATCTTTTTCAAATAATATATTTCTGCATCGATAAAAACCTTGCGGCTAGGTGTCTTTCCTGCTGGGCGGGACGAATCTCGAATTCATGTTATGTCAAGAGATCGTGACCTCGACCTCGAAAATCTCTAGGTTTTCTCACTTGAAAACGATTTCATCTTGGTACAATTCATCATCGAGCTCATGGGAAACATTCGGGCTTTGATCCAATTGATTTTTGGATTAGAGGTGTAGATAACAGTTTGTGGCGCTATATTCAGAACTATACGAACTTGGTTTCTCTCATATTTAGATGATATATAATTTGTAGCATCATCTAACATATGATAAATTTTTCCTTTTAAAATTTTATACGTTTTGATTATATTCAACATTTCTGTGTTTTGTGCTCATTGTTTATGTGGCTAAAAATACAGAGACTTGAGAACCACTGGATATACCAGTTTTCGGTAATATAATTTGCTTGTAGATGAAGAAAAAAGAACTCTGTGTCCTCTAGTTTGAAACTTCATAAATTACTCGCTCATTCGTTGATATAATGTGATTTCATTTCTTTGTAAATAAATTTCGCTTTGAAGAATAACAAATATATAAAGTACAAAATACTTCCACAGTGAATACCTACTTTGCATTTGCTGCAAAAATTGTTTTTGGAAATTTGAAACGTTTCCTCTACTCTTCTGTTTTAATAAAATTCTTTTCTTCACTGTTGCTTTAATTCTCGTGATAAAATCACTTTTTCATTTTTACTGATCGGAAAAAAGTTTAATTTGTGCAGAAAGTAATGCTCTTTGCAAATTGCGAAACGTTTTACAATTAGCTAAACGCGTACAGTATATACTAGAGAAGCGTATGCACAAAGAGAAATGCGACTCATTTCAACAAAGTTTCTACTTTAACTATAAGCAGTTCAGAGAGTTTGCCAGAGATATTTCCACATGCGAGTAATTTGACGTAATCTTGCAAATAAGCACTTTTATATTTATTTCCTATAGATATTTTTTAGGACTCTATTTAAATCTAAAAGTCTATAAAAGATAATTCAACATTAAAAATTAAAATGGTAACAAAAAAATCGACCGTATTCGGGTTGGAGGTTTTTTGGGTCACTAAACGTTAAAGTAAACATAATTTTTGTCTTAAAATTAGGGTTTGTCAAGGTCGCATATTTTACTCGCACCCTTATAGTTTCAGTGAAAGAAATTTACTATTATTTTTTTCAAGTTCGAAAACACTTTTCCGTATCATTTGTTTTATCGAACGCGTTTGGGACTCGTGTTGAGTGTCCATGAGGTTTATTTATTGATATATGTTGACCTATGAGGTATGATAAGACTGCCATGCGTCCCTTATTTAGTCGATATATTCTATTATAATACTGTCGTCTATGTGTGTAGGTGTTGCTGCTATAAATATTTATTGATACAAAGGTCAAAATTTTTGGGTTATGTTAGCAAAAGTTTCACTTCCCTTAGCCCCCAATTTAACGCGCATGCGTAAGCGTCGTAGTGGGGATGATGAGAGTGAGAGAGAAGTTTAAGTTTTTCTCTCTAACTTCAGATTTAGGATAGTTTCATATGCAGTAATTTAAATTGTTATCGATTAATTAATATTTCAATTAAAATGATTGACATATGACTGGTATTAACATAAATTTATATTTCTAATTAACAGATAAATCACGATCACATTTGAATAGATTTCTCGAGAGTTGGCCATTTTCCAGACGTAATTGCCATAGAATGACAGTTATTGATATTTCCATATTTGCAAATTCGAGGAATCTCTCTCGCTCTCTTGGCTTACAATCATCATGCATCCTACGAATCTATAATCATAAAGATATGATATAAAATATACAATATAATATTATCAGTGTCACATATTCCTGAAATTAATTCCCATTTCATATTACATAATTTGACGCAGTTATATATATATAATTTATACCATAAAATTGTATGTATTTGAAAACTTTTTTGTTTTTGTCAGTGTGAATACCCACTTACCTTGAATATCTCCATTTTTTTCGAGTAATGACCTGAATAAATTAGAGCCTTTAGTTGTGAGAGAGTAGTGACCTAACGTCACGTCTCTGGACGAGTGATCGTTTAAAGGGCTGCATCCGGTTTAGGGTGCTAAGAGTAAACATATTGCTTAGACTTTTACATATATGTATATATTTTACAAGCGGCCACGTTCCTAGTATAGCTAATCCATATTGAAAGAAAAAAAAACCTCAAGGAATAAAACAGTGTACATCTGATTTTTATAATTTTTACATTTTCATTTTTGGTAAAAATTGAGCGTTTGGTGAGGGGAAAATTCTATTCTTTTTTTTGAAACATTGTCACTTACAAAAAGGGAGAAATAAATAATGATAGTAATTTCCAAGTGTTGAATTATTTGAGGTTAAAATTGTGAGGGACGCGAATGGGAATATTGATTACATAAATTTCGTATACTGGTGCGGTAAGAGTCCCTTTTTCTCTTGCCTCCCCAATCTGTATATAACGGTTCGAACCCTCTCCATTTACTATTTGGATCATTCACTATACAGAAAAATCGACCTTTGAGTGTAGTTTTATATTTATAGAACTCTATACTGATAACAAAGGTGTTATTCTATACGGTCTCTATGGAAAAATTAAAAAAAAAGAAATACATTTTTAATGCGCACACAAATAATTTTTAATAAGAAAATTTTCGCTGTTTTGCAGGAGTGCTGATTTTATTTAATTTTGAATAAGTTCTGAGGAGTTTTTTTTTTCTCATCATTGGATTCGAAGTCGGTCCTCGATAGAAAGTTTAATTATCATTGGGCCATATTAAAACCAGTTGTGTTGTATTGGAAAAAGAGGACTCGTGCGGGCGCGTGGCTTTAATACCTGTAGTTATGCTTATCTCTTTAACATCGTTTTCTCTGCTATCTTGTCCTTACAGTCGTCCCTTAATTTCAACTGGGATTCGACAACCATATAGGCCGCAACCAACCAGCTGCCGGCCGGCCTGGCAGGTGATGGCGCGCAGCTGCCACG
>JUFY01028569.1:0-16023 GCA_001855655.1 Leptopilina clavipes | reverse complement strand
TTAATAATAATTTAAAAATGTTAAATACAATTTTTTTTTTCCTAATCTAATAATAATTGTAGGAAAAACTATTTGCGAGAATAAAAAAATGTGTGTCTAGAAAGGATGGAAATTAATAAACGAAAAAAAGTGGAAGTAATAAATTAAATAGAAGAGAAATTGTTACCTTGACAGTCCTTTGTGCATAATTCCGGTTGATGATTGTGGCTTGTTGAATTACAAATAACAGAACATGGCCGACATTGTGTGTCAAAGGGACTGCAATATTCCGATGGTGAACATTTCTTTTGTCCACATTTCAGGCCATCAGGATTTAGAGTTGCAAAAGTGGAAGAGATCAGAAAAGACAGGCATATTGTGCACAACAACATTATATATTTTCTATTTAGGTTTTTTTTTTTTAAATAACTAAAAACAAAGTTATTTTTCGTGCAAATCAATGTGCTTTTTAAGTAATTTTTATATATTTTATATAAAAAACATTGATTTATGTCACATTTTTGATTCTTTTTTTTTAATTATATTCAAAGGGAATGTCCTCGGGTGGATCCATGATCATCGAGGCATTTGAACTGCGAAAATAAAAATTAATTTCTATTAGAAATAAAAGAAAAATTAATTTAAAAAAATTCATTTATTTATATTAGAAATAGAAGAAAAATTAATTAATTTTTATTAGAAATAAAAGAAAAATCAATTTTAAAAACTAAATTAATTTCTATTTTTAAATAAAAAAAAAATTAATTTAAAAAAATTATTTATATTACAAATAAATGAATAACCAATTTAAATAATAATTAATTAATTTTTATAAAGAATAGAAGAGGTGAATTTCTATTAAAAGTTTAAAAAAAATGATTTTCGGTGAGGAATAAAAGAAAATTAATAATTTTTCTCAAGAATAATTTCTATAATGAATGAAAAATATTTTAAGATTCATTAAATTTTCAAAAGAATATCGAAAAGTGATGATAAGTTTTGACTCATGAACATGTAAAAAAAAAACTGAAGTGAAAATGGCTTGTGCACATTTTCATTTTATGCAGGTTGTGATAACGGTAATGTCACGTCTTGTGAATTATCTTATAAATAAATTGTCAGTATTCGTCAGCACATTTTTTTTTGCCGGAATATATAATGAAGTAAAAATTCTTTTCATATTAGCTAAAATATTATAGAAACATGAAAAAGGAAAAATTCTTTTTTTTTCCCTTCGATTTTAAATAGCATATTTTTCATACTATAATAAAGCTCATTTGTAAAAAAAAAGTTATGTCTTATTTTTAGAATATAGGAAAAAAAAAGAAACTAATGAATGAATTCGAGTTTTAATATAATCACTGGTTAAAGAAAAAAAAATAAATACCGGAAACGATAATTTTCTTCAAGACAATAATGCATTAATAAAGATGCAATTCGTCATCGCATTTTTTTACGCTCAAGATTTTATAAAAACCACATGCAATAAACATCCAGTAACATTTATATAGTTTGAGACCAGCCATTTCGTTTTTTTTCAACTACTTTTGTAATTTTAATTTTCAAATTGGCCAATTAGTGTTTTTTTTAAATTTTTTTTCTCAAAAATATGCCGCCATGTAAAACTCTTTTTTTCGTTTTGTTTTTGTACTTTGTGAATATAAAAATCTGCATCTTCCTTGAAATAAAATATTAAGAATGATAATTTTGCAGATAAAATAAAATTAATAAAACTGGAATTATTATACTAATAAAATATTTCAGTCTTATTATTATATTAGTGATAAAATAAAATATCAATTATTTTTAATAATTAATTTTAATAATAATTTAAAAATTTTAAATGCAATATTTTTTTCCTAATCTAATATAATAATTGTTGGAAAAACTATTTGCGAGAATAAAAAATCATTTTTTTTATTTATTAATTTTTTTTTTTTGAGAAAGTGAAGGACTCTTGAAAATTTGGACAATGGAAATAATTTGTAAGGGAGATGTGCAATTATTTCTCCATCACGATTGATTTGCATAAACAATAGTGTGGATTTTTAATATACAGTAGACTCTCCAATGACCGGATGTACTCACGGATGTGAATGCGTAGGACGTTGTGATCAATGATCATTTCACGCAAAAGCCATGTTGAAATCTCTCGACTGAGAACAAAATCCACATTTTCACGTTTTCAAAAAATACAATTATAGAAAAAATCAACCATATTTCCAATTGAATTTATTTTTTAAGAATTATTCAAAGAGGAAAAATTTATTTCCAAAGCGAATTTTTTTTTTAACAAGAAAAGAAAATATTCAACTTTTGGATAAATTTCCTTCCCCGACGAAAGAAAACAATTTTTTATTTATTTTATTATAATTAGAATTGTTTTATATATTTATTTTATTATAATTAGAATTGTTTTATATATTTATTTTACTATAATTCTGCTGTCCTAAGTGAAAACCTAGTAAGTCGCTTTTGCCATAAGGGCGAGCGTCCCTTAGCTTTGTTATTCGACTTTCGCTCTTATGCGAAATGCAAATGCGACTTACTAGGTTTTTACTTTGGACAGCAGAATAAGAAATTTTTTACGTATTAGTTTTTGTGTTTATACCTTTTAAATTCGATTTTATTTGTAAACTGAAAAAAAAGATATGTAGAATTTTTTTTTTCGGGGATGAGAAATTATTTTGCGGATGTGTAATGAAAATGGAAAAGTGTATAATATTATCTCTGTGGAAAAAGAAGTTAACTTTCAAAAGAGAGAGAGAGAGAGATATATATATATATACGTGGGTAGACTTCATGCGGTCAAATGAGAGGAATGTTACCTGACTGGTTTCAGAGGAGACTCAAGAGAGAATATAATATATACGTGAACCTTCATTATAGTGAGCGTTGGTTATATTCCTTCAGCTATACAGTGAAGTCGCAACTCTCTAGCTCTCTCGAATAACGAAATCAACATTGTCAAAGAGTATCGAAGTCTACCGTGGAAGCAATATACAATCGGCGGCACGAATTTTTTTAACCGCTAATCCTTGCAATTTCTCACGTACTAGCGATAAAAAGTTTTTCTCTATCGCGAGCATTTTGCAAATTTCGTTTCCATTTTTATCACAATTTGCATTTTATTTCTCTTTTTGAAAATTATTCATTGTACTGCTACTCCTGTCATTTTAATTATACTGATATTTTTATCAGGATAATTTTTTAATTAATTATTTATTTAATTATAATTATATTAATTATAAATATAATTATAAATTATAATTGTATCCCTTACAAATTATTTCCATTGTCCAAATTTTCAAGAACGCTTCACTTTCTCGAAAGAAAATTAAACAGTGGAATAATTATTTAAATAATTTAAATAATTAATAAAATAATAATAATAATAATAATAATTATTATTATTATTATTATAACATCCAGAAAATATTTTGGATATTATAATTATTTCAATTTACTAGATGTAAAATATTTGTTTCTTTTTAATTATTAATTTATTAATTTATTATTAACTATTATTAACTTATTACTAAGTTCTTATTAACTTAATACTAAGTTATTATTAACTTATAACTAAGTTATTATTAACTTATTACTAAGTTATTATTAATATATTATTAATTTATTACTATTATTAATTCTATTAATAATTTATTATTTTTCATTGTCTTTGCTTTTTTGCATATTAATTAATTATTTAGTTTAGTAATTTAGTAATGTAAATTTAGTAATAAGGGCGAAATTTAGTATGAAAAAATTCTTGTATTGAATTGTTAAAATATTTTGTTAGGGAAAATATTTTTTTGCGAAACTTTTAATTATTTTACGTAAAAATGCAAAAATTCGCATAAAATCAAGTTTATTTTGAAACGCAAGTTACATAAACATTGCTTGATTTTAATTAGTTTGGCATCTAATTAGCCGTATATGTATGAGAATCGCATTTAGGAGAATAATCGCAATTGATTTTTGATGTTAGATAAAATTCTGTCAGGAAAGTTGAATATTTTTTTAATCGACAATTTAAAGACTGTAATTACTATGTCAATTGTTTGTGTAATTACCACTATTATAAAATCATAATAATTACAGATCGCATCTTAATTTTTTTTTATTACTTTCTTCGATTGGAAAATTGGCAAATATTCCTTTTTTGTCCAATTTTTCATAAAATAAATTTTATTTATTTTCAATAAAATAAATTAATTTTAATTAATTTAATTATTTAATTTCCACTATTAACTGTGAATTAAATTATTCATAAATTTAAATTAAATTGTTATTAATAAAGAAAATAACAAAATAATTTAATTTAATAATAAATAGAAAATTTATGTTTCTTTTTAAACAAAATAGCTTCCAGCGATTGTTTCTACTTTATAAACAAAATGTTGCAAAATTATTGCAATGTTTACATTCTGTTTCGTTTTCGTCAGCAAATTTTCTTTTCTTTTGTTTTTTTTTTCTCTCGAAACAGTTTTACTTACATGTTCAAAAAGTCAATATAGAGAGTAACAAGTGGCACAGAATGAAAGGGAAAAAATAACACAGACGGGAATATTTTGTAAACAATTTTTAACAGTGGAAGAGTATGAGTTTTTGACCCCACCAAAAAAAAAAAAATTATTATATATATTATAAAATAAGTAGAGAGAAGAAAGAGATTTTTTTTTTAAATAAAACTTACAAACACTTCACAAAATGTCACATTACTGTTTAAATATTGTACTTGATCGTTCACCGACTTTCTGTACGAGACTGTCGATCGAAGGAGCACCGGAATACCCGGAGCTGTAAACGTAAACCTACAGGTCAGGTTTGACTCCCACCTTCCAAGAGTCAACCTCTCCCCCTTCGCTATACACCTGCGAACGTAGGTTGCCCCTGCCATTTTTTAACATTTACCTGTTGCCGGATTGTGTGCGCAAGTCAAATCCATGTTACGCTTCACATCTTTTCGATTCAAAAGATAACGGAAAATTTCTTCTTCTTAAATTTTTCGCCTTTTTGCATTTCATTTTCCTATAATATTATGTCAAGAAAAAAATTAACCATAACAACATTAACAACGCTAAATTTAAATTGAATGAATCACTAATTTGAATTTCGCGCAATTATCATATAACTGTCTAAATTTCCACCAGATGGCAACAAAACTTGTTGCTCATAAATGACATCGAGTACACAGAATATATAAGAATCAGTGGTTTGATTTTCGATTATAGTTTATAATTATAACATAAATAATATATATAATAATATATAATAATATATATTATAATTAACTCATTCTTTTTTCTTCCTTCAATCAACAAATATGACTAATTATTAATAATTATTAAATATTAACTATTAATTAACTATTAATAATTATTCATTATTAATTATTAACTATTGACTATTAATAATTAATAATTATTAATTATTAACTATTAATAATTATTAATTATTATTAACTATTAATAATTATAATTATTTTAATATCATTTTAATATTAATAATTATTAATATTATTAATATTATTAATGATTAATTCTTGATTAATAATAGTGAAAAAATGTCAAAAAATTGATAAAAATACGCAATAAAGATATTACTTGTAATTTGTAAATTAATGGATCATCTGGCTAGAAATAAAAATTATAAATTTATTATTTTATTTATTTCCGATTGAATCAGAAATGACATGAAGGAAGGGTAAAATTTGCATACTCGTTATTAATGAAAAGTCGATTAAATAATCAATAATCGATTAATTTATTTGCCGTTGTCAATGATTAGAGAGAGGGGATCGAGTGGGTGTCAGGTATTGTAATAAATGCCACATATTATACTGGGATGACGATATACATATTTATTGCATATTAAAGATCCATGTAATCAAAGATATAACAATGATCCTCGCCTAAATTACAGAGTTAATTTTCTTTTTTATCCGATCGCTATAAAGGACGCGAATAAATCGTTGCTGACAGAGAGGATATGTCCCAAATTTTTATTATCTAATGAACTCATTCTTTTTTTTCTTCCTTCAATCAACAAATATCACTAAATTATTATTAATTCGTTTATTAGTCACAAAACTCTCTCGAGTCGCAATTACATAAAAAAAAATAATTAATACTTGAATCATTCCCCATAAATAATTTATACAAATTTTTACAAGAATTCTTTTTCTTCCCTGGGACATGATTCGTTTATACAAGTTCAATTATTGTTTATTATTTTTATTTGATACAGTTCTTTTGTATATCGATAGTATTGCCATATTAATGGTTAATAATTTAATTTTATACGAAATAAAATTCTATAGGAGAATGTTTTTTTTTCTATCTGCGAAAAGATTGTACGTTGATTTTTTTGGGAAAAAAATTGTCAGAAATAGAAATTTTCGACTCGGTAAAAAAAGAGGAAGGCATCGAATCGAAATAATTCAAAGGATTATTTCTCATTTTCAATTTCGATTAATTGAATTGAAATTTATTTGGAATTAATAATTTAAATTTCAATTTAATTGTTTGATTTAATTGTTTTCAAATAGAAAATTATTATTAAAAAAAAAGAGAAATGGTATTTTTCGATTTGATGCCCCTTTATTTTTTTTTCTTACAGTTTGTAATTAATTTTCATTTTCTATTTGTGCGCTTTTTTAATCGATCGATCGATTTTTTTTTCTTGATCGATATTCTATCGTAGAACACCCTGTAATTATTTTTTTTTTTCATACTTGTTCCACTTATAGGGGGCTAACATTGTTTTTCTTTTAACATTAATATTTTGTTTATCTATTATTATTATTTGGAAAAAACACTAGCCTACGAAGCACGCATTGGGGGTATAAAGGTGTTAGTCTAGGACTCGTGTACCTTTCTTTTTTTGCCAATAATTAGAATGTAACGACATTTGTTTTTTTCTTTTATTATTTCTGGTTTTAATACTGATGCATTCTAATAATTAAAAAATTGCATTCTTTTACTCTCGTTTCTTTGTTACATACTCGACATTTTCACATTCAGACAAAATTTGCGCATAAAATCCTTGCACTCTTTTTTAATATGTATATATATATTTATATAACAATTCACAATATTCTCTCACTATAATATAGAAATATTCTACAAATGAAAGTCACCGTTTGCAGTGTCATTTCTACTTTGTAGTTATAATTAACAAAAAACTTTGAAAGAGTCAATCAGTAGTGAGGCTTTGTTTTTTTATTCATTTACATTCGGAGAAATTATTAATTTATAATTTTATACCTATACAATTAATCCATTTATTTGATTTCGCACATTTAATATTGCGATTCGACGACATTTTACAAAAAAATTTTATTCAGTTGGAAAAATTATTTTCCAAATTTCTTTAAATACTTTTTTCAAAAAATTAATTAATGAACATAAATTAATTCAATGAACAGTAATTTTTTTAAATCTTTTAAATTAATGAAATACCTGATTTATTTTTAAATTAATAAATCCTTTAATATTTTTAATTAAATAATTCCGTAATAAAAAAGGAAGAAAATTAATTGAAAAAATATAACAAAAAAAATTTAATGAATTAAATTTATTTCATAAATTAATATTAAGTATTAATTAATTTTTTTATATTTAATTTAATAATACTTTTTTATAATAAACAAATGATTGAAAATTGGTGAAATTTAATTAATTTTCTATCATTCTTTTTTTCTTTCTTTTTTTTTTTGAATTAATTAATTAATTTTTGAAAATTATTTGAAGAAATTTTTCAATTAGCGTTTTTAAAATGTCTGAGAAACTTTTTCAAAAAAGATTCCAAAATGTTTCAAGAAATGTTAGAAAAAAAAAAGAATATTTTAGAGAATAATATTTCAATAAATTTTTCATGAAAAGTTTAGAGACATTTGAAAACGCTTGAATTATGAGAAATTGGAAATATTCGGACAGATAGAATATATTAGAGAGAGAGAGAGAGAGATAGAGAGAGAGAGAAGAGATGTTGAAATATTTTTATACAAGAGTTTAAATAGGGATTAAGTACTAAAATCTTGGATTTTAGTAATATTTATCGAAAGAAGAAAAGAAAATGACGGAAAGACTGTTTCGGTGCATTAGCAAAAAAGCGAAATTGCAAAAATAATCTTTCGAACAATACGTTCGAAAGCAGACAGTCGCTCTAAGATTATCACATGACGCTTCGTCTATTTTGTCTCAAATTTGTGCTCTTTAGACTCTCGTCTCTTCAAGAACAAAATTTTTATTTATTTATTTAGTTTTTATTTATTTTTTAGTTTATTTTTTTTTAAATTTACGTTAATCAGAATTCCACACTCTTAAAATGGATAATTTTTTTTCTCGACATTCTTTATTACGAATGAACACAATCAACCAATTGAATCACTTTTTTTTATAAATTGGTTGATTATTATTTTTTTTTCTTTTTATTAATAAGATCAAAGGGACCCAGTTTAAAAGTGCCAAAAATTTTTTCTGATTTCACCAAAGTCCGTAGAATTGAACATTTCCCGTATATAATTTTATATTTTTGATTTTAATTTCCAATCAATGAAAATTGTGCAATTTTACTATTTTAATTTCAATTGTCCAATTTTTATATAATTCAATCTCTAGACTTAATTTTAGTTAATTTAATAATTTATTTTTGATTTCAAATTTGTTGTTTTGGAATTTTTTCAACTCTTGATTTTAATTTTAATTTCTTTTTTATTTTATTCCAATTTCATTACAGTTTCATTACAATTTTCAAATTCTCGAATTGCAATCTGGTGGAAATTCTCATTTTCTAATTAGCAAATCTTTTACTGGCTTTTCTGTGTTGCCATTTTATTGATTGGAGTAAATCAAACAGCTTGAAATTAGAATGAACTACGAGGGGTTTTGAAGAAATGAAAAGACAGAAATTAGCGTTTTCCTTTTTTTTTCTTTTTAATTATATTGTTCTCTCTCAACAGACGTTGGTGAAATCGTCGTGCGCAAAAAGAGAAAACGTATACGTTTTCCTTTGCACAATATTTTATAACTTCGGTGATTATAATAATACAAAATATATTTTATTAAAATTTAATATCGTTAATTGTCGTGTTATATATATATATAATTATAATTTTTATATATATATTTATATATATATTATATATATATATATATGATTTTTTTAAATATAACTAACGAAGACTCCTTGAAATTTGGCGTCGATTTTATATTTATATTTTTTTCAATAATAAAAATTGTATTTTTATACAATCGGTTTTTATCTCAAAAGAAAATTTTTCCAAAAGTCCTATAAATCGGGAGAATTAAAATTGATTGACCGCCATCAAGATTAATTTCCAAAAAAAGGGACTTAGTAGTAAAAAGGCAAATTGTATCTGTTGGGCCTAAATAGACATATTTACACAAAAGGCCGAACATATTTTTTATTTTCTTTTATTTTCTTTTTTTTTTCTTTTTCAAGAGGGAATTTTTCTTTTTTACATTGACGCCAATATCAAGGAGTTATCGTATATGGAAAAATTGTTTTCACGTTCCAAATTTCACAAAATTTTTTCATTAACACTAAATTTTCAGTTCTAGAAAGCGCGTCTACTACTACCTATAGTGTTTTCTTTTTTAATAATTATTCTTTTAAACTCCTTTCGCACTTAAAAAGTGTAAACCTTTAAAAAATACACGAACGCCCACACTGCGAATCGTGCTCGTCGATGACAATTTTTTTTTTCAAGGGGGGGTAATAAATAATTGATGAAAAAATATATCATTAAAAAGTAGAACTAGGGGGGGGGGTGTAGGATCATTTTCTATCCTCGACGAGATAACGTTAATTCTCCCTTTCGAAAAAATTTATCTCTCACACATTTGCTTTCCTAAAAAAATTCATCGGGATATATACAATGAAATATCCAGTCTATATACAATATAGACTTTATTTATTTATTTATTTTTTTTCTTAAAATCACTCACTCTTTCATACTTTCTCGATTGCCGCAAGAAAATTGCCACATTCGTCGATAGCCTTACAATATTTTTTCAAGAGAGAGAGAGAGAAAGAAAAAAAAACAAAAATTTTCTTTCCATCTCGTTTTATTCTTCTTTTTTTTAACTATATATGAGATCAAATGACTAACGAAGAAGCCGCCCGAGAATCGCGAATTCAATCGAGCATCTATCAAAAAGTTTTTATTATCACAAATCACTATGAGCGAAGCGCAATAAATTAACTAATAAATAAATCTCAAGTTATAGAGGTTACACGAATTTTTTTTTTTTTATCATTTTACCATTTTTTATATAATATTATTTTAGCTTTTTTTTATTCGATACATGTAGATAAATATTCTACAAAAATTCACTTGATGCATTTCTTCGAAATTTTTTCGATGACAATTAAAATTTGACAGAGAGAAATTTCCTCCCGCTTGAGAAGAGGGGAAGAAATTACTCTTTTTTGCAAAAAAGAAAAAATTGTCACCCGAAGAAATAGGATCTTAAAACATCGAGAGAATTTGGTGCGACCGACACGATCGGCTCCTTCGTCCCTCGGTACTTCGAGAGGGCCCCTTATTATACTAATTCGTATATTTATATATATATATTTTTTTTTACACAATATATTATGTTCTCAGTTTGTTCTCCCATATCCAAGTTATTTTTTTTTCTTTATATATTTTTATATACGTATATATTATATACACATGTATATATAATATATTTATTTACTTGAAAATCGCAGACCAGCCTCTGAATTCGATTATAATAATCAATATATTCATTGACGATGAAATGAGACGTTTTTTTATTCGGTAACATTGAAAATGATTTTTTCAAACATAAAATTTCGTAGATAGAGAATTGCGTATATATTAAAAAAAAAGGCGAGACACGTATGAGGACTAGACTGGCCAAGTTTTTTTCCAGCATTTCTTCCCCTCCGCAATTATTGATGAAATAAAAATTTTCATTGATTTTCATTGACAAAAAAAAGTAAAATCTCGTCTTTTTGAAAATGAAAATTCGAAAGCAGAAAAAATAAATTAATAAACTTCTGCGATTTGAAAACTGCGTTTCTGAATTCAAATTTAGAAGGGGGAAAAAATGCAAAGATGTGGTCCATTCTCCCGTTATGGACGGAGTCTCGTCAAATAATTTTTTTTTTGTCTTCTTTTCACAGAGAGAAAGAGTGGAGGTAAAATACAGTATATTTGACAAAAAAAAAAGTCGAGAACGAAAAATCAGAGACATGTGTTTTCGTTAGAAAAAAGAAAAAAAACAAGAAAAAACGAACTCGAGATTGACGAGGATCGTTATTATATTATAAGCCTGCGCATTATTGCGCATCGGTCACACATTCACTCTTCGTCATGCACTCCGCGACTGATGCATACTCTCTTTTGTTTTTCTCCCCCATCAAAGTTGGGAGAAATTCTTTTTTTTTCTTCCTTTTTTTTATAATAAAACGTACATATGTATAGTGCTCGCACACGTATTTTGTAGACATGTAGAAAATGGAAAAAACATTTATTCATCTACACACAGTGGTTTCATTATTTGTATTTGTATTATTATTTGTATTATTATTTTTATCATTATTATTAATTTTATCATTACTTTTATTATTATTTTTATTATAATTAATATTATTTTTAATATTAATATTTATTATTAATATTAATATTATTTTTATTTATTATTTGTATTATTAATATTAATTATTATTATTTTTTGTTTTGTTTTGCGTCGAGTTAACCAATGAACCACAAAAAAAATGGGTTCAACCTTAATACTAGTGTGAATTTTCTTTTGAAACATTTACGACACTCTGGCAAATAAAGAAAAAAAAAGAAAAAGCGCCAATTGCTATTTTTTCGCTTTGGTCAGCCATTCGGCGAATTATTTTCTTTTTTAGATCCAAAATTCACGAACAGATCCCCAACTAAGCGTCAGTCAGTTCTCTTATTGGTCCTACTTGCCACACAAAGTCAGCCATTGATTTTTCACTCGTCGTCGTCGTCTCATTTTTCTTTAGGAGAAACCTCTTTTTTTCTTTTTTTTTTTCTTATTGGTCTTACTTCCCTTTGGTCTTCTTTTTTTTTTATTCTTCGTTGTCGTCTTCCTTTCATTTCCCTTTGTCGGACTTGCGAACTTGGCTCTTGAAAATGTCAAGGCTTATTGTTATAGGATTTCGACAATTCCGTGCAATTTGGTGATTTTTCGTTTCAAGAAATTTTTTTTTGGATTTTCCCCTTGTAATAATGGAAAGAAATTCTTTTTTACTTTTTCGAATATTTTTTCCTTTGGAAAAGGTTTCTTCTAATTTTTTCTTTTTGCCAATTTTTCAATTTCTCGAGTGATTTTGTATAAATTTCAATGGGGGAAGGTAAAAGTAGGCCAAGGGAAGATGAATGAAAATTTGCAAATTTAGAGGTCCCATTCCTCGTGGCTGCCTTTGCAGAGAGTCCAGCAACCCGAGGATGTCGAACGAACGCTGCTACGGTGATCGTTATTGTTGTCGATCGTGAGATTGTCAGCACCATAGAATACAATGGTCGTTAATTCGTTGACATCAGCGGGCTGCTGGATACCCTATACTCAAATATTGGAGGAATTCGTTTGTTTGAATTCATTTTTAGGCGTTGAGAATCGTTTACTGTCGTCTAGAGGTGAGGGCGAGGCACCGCCGTCTTCTGGCCTCGTCACTGGCACCGGAACGCCATTATTAACAAAGTGCGTCAATCTCGTTGGCAATGAGCCGGAATTCAATTGATAGAATTCAATTAATTGAAGAAGATCGTAAAATTTCGTCGCACCCTTGTCCAATGTATACAGCACACACTGACGTTCATTATCGAACACCTGAATCACCTGTAACAACAATTATTTTCATTTTTACTTCTCATTTTACTAAAAATCAATCATTATTTTCCATTTATTATTTTATAAAAAGGATTTTTATAAAAAAGAATTTTTATAAAAAATTTCTTTATACTCACAGGTTGAATTTGTGCGTGAAAAACCTTGTCTCCGTATTTGTAGGTAAGAACATAGGATCCTGGATTACTTTTACTTTCTCTGACAAGGAATACGCTGTAAAAAAAAGAGAAAAATTAAATTATCTGAACAATCTTCGATTATTTCGATAGGTTTTTTAATTAATTAAATGTCCAATAAATTAGTGCGGTAATTAATTAAGAATGATGTATATATATATGTATTTTTTCCAGTATATTAGTGTGCAAGAGGGAATTATGGAAATTGTAATATATGCGAAATAATAAAATTGAAACGAGTCAAAAAGTCGTAAATTTCGTTCAATGAAGCGAAAACACGTAGAGAACCTCCTTTACACTGACGATTACACCTCGAACTTTTAATTAACCCCAATAATAATTAATTGACTCCGATCTCCTCACTGTTCCTCTTCGTTATTAAATACACATTTTCAAACCGATTTTAAATTTTAAATTAGTAGATTTAGTAGATTTAAACTAATTAAAGTAAGTAAAATTTTACTAATAACTAGTAAAAAAAACTTTCTACTCATTTATTAGTAAATTCTAACTAATTGTTAAAAATTAAATTTAAAATTAACAAATAGTTAAATTTTACTAATAAATAGTAAAAAAAAACAATTTCGACGAATTTGTTAGTAAATTTGAACTAATTTAAAAGCAAAAAGTCAAAGTTAAAATTTTTACGAATTCAGATTTAGAGAGTTGTTAGTTTATTAAGAGGAGAAATTTGAGAATAATGAGATAAATTGAAATTTATTTATTTTTTTTTTTTTGGGTAAAAGTAAAAAATAAAGGGACATTACCCATCAACTGAGCCACGATCCCTGATGATAGCGGCAGCAATTTCCCTCTTGAGATCTCCGTGAAACCAGGGTTGAGATGTGTGAATACCATTATCCACGTGAATTCTGGTCATGTTAGAACCAGGAGATCTTCGTGAAAACGGTCGCCACCTACGTTTCCAAATGACTCCCTCACTTTCGGCGATATCCTTTGCCTCCTTTGGATCTTCCACTATCCTACCAACGCTCCCGGTAAAATCCATCGCCACCCTCGACCGAATCGATTCCTGCAAAAAGAAAAATGACAAAAAAGAAAATTAATTTCAGGGAATTTTTCTGAATTAAAAACAATTTTTTTAATTTAAAAAGTCTTTAAATTGAAATTTTTTTAATTTAAAAAGTTTTTAATTTAAAATTTTTTTAATTTAAAATTTTTTTAATTTAAAAAACTTTAAATTGAAATTTTTATATTTTTTAAATTAAACTTTTTTCCTCCTCAAGCAATAATTAATTAATTTTTCTTCCAATCAAAAATGAAAAAAAAAAATTCACAACTCATCTTTCAATAAAATAAGAAGGAAAATTTTCTTTTCTTATTATATTATATTTAATTGGAAGAGTTTTGTCATTCTGAAAATTTATATTTGTTACGAAAAAAAAAAATTTTTTTTCTCTCCCAATGCGTATAAATTTTAAGAAACCGTTGAATTAGATAGCGGCGCGCTTGATTTACAATAATTGTGAATCATAAATTTCTCGAACTTTGGATCGAGAAAATAGGTTTACGATCGATTAAATTTTTATTTGCACGAAAGTCGAGTGTTTCTTTCTCAAAGAGCAAAGAAAAAAAAAAAACAAGAAAGTGGATGGCATTACAGATATAAAAAATTTTTTTTCTTTTTTCGAAAGTAGGCGGTGCCTATATATATAATTATAGCGCACATTGGAAAATCGTGTATATAGAATAATTTTACAGACATATAAATAAATATGTAAAAATAATTTATTACCGACAATTGAAATTATGTATTATATCTGTGAAAAGGTCCATGGGTCACTAAGCATCACATTATTGTGACAAGATGTACACGTGAAGCATTTATTATATTACAGATATGTACGTGTATTTTATAACGGAGAATTAATAATACAAAGATACAATGGGTTGTAAATCATCAAAGTACACATTTCGTTTCTGCAATTGTGTAACCAAACGAGCAATTTTTTTTTAACTTCGTTTGTCTTTTTCAACGAGAGATCTTTCTTGATCAAAAGTATAAAATTTGTCATGGAAGAATTATTAATATAATTAAAGTCCCACTTGGAGATTGTTTTTTTCTATTGATTTTCCAAGTGAAGAAATTTAAAAATCAAAATCAAAATGAAAAATCGTAACAATGATGATAAAAATAAAAATACGAATTTTACCATTGAGGAAGCGATAATAGTAAAAATAATAATAAATAATAATAAATAATAATAAAAATAAAAATAGTTAAAAATTTATTTGATTCAAATAATCGATTAGTTGTCTATTATCAAATAAATATTTACTTTGACCGGATAATTTTTATTTAAATCAAATAAACTATAATTCATTGAATCAATAATTTCTGTATTTGAAACAAATACAATTTAATTGATTCAAATACAATTTAATTGATTCAAATACAATTTAATTGATTCAAATACAATTAACTTGATTCAAATACAATTTAATTGATTCAAATACAATTTAATTGATGCAAATAAAATTTATTTGACATTTAATTACTGTATTTAAATGACGTATCATTTAATCGAACCAAATAATATTTATTTAAATCAAATACCATTTAATTGACTCAAATAAAATTTACTTGTACCAAATAATTTTTATTTAAATCAAATAAACTAATTAAATCAAATACAATTTCAGTGACTCAAATAAAATTTACTTGCACCAAATAATTTTTATTTGAATCAAATCAACTGTAATTGAATTCAAATATCATTTAATTGTCTCAAATAAAATTTATTTGATAGAAATAAATATTAAATTAATTAATTACTTGTCCATTATTAACTAAATATTTACTTGAACCAAATAATATTTATTTAAATCGAATAAACTGTAAGTGAAACAATAATTTTTTTATTTGAATCAAGTGCCATTTAATTGACTCAAATAAAATTTATTTGACACAAATAAGTATATTAAATTAACTAAATATTTATCTATTTTTAAATAAATATTTATTT
>JUFY01028568.1:11463-29699 GCA_001855655.1 Leptopilina clavipes | reverse complement strand
AATTCAAAAGTTTATCATTTGTTTTCAAACTCACCACATAGGGGTTTTTGGGGTCGCTGATTACGAATTTGATGTCAGATTTTCAAAATATCCAAAATTCAAAATGGCGGATCCAATATGGCGGATGAAACAATTAAAATTTACTTGGATTTGCTTCAAACTTGTTACTCGGGGGTTTTCGGGGTCGCTGATTAAGAATTTGATGTCAGATTTTGATAATTTTCAAAATTCAAAATGGCGATCCAATGTGACGTATGAAAAAATTAAAAATTAATTGGATTTGCTTCAAACTTGTTACTTGGGGGTTTTTGGGGTCGCTGATTACGAATTTGACGTCAGATTTTCAAAATTATTAATTATATTTGCTTTAAACTTTTTACTTTGGGATGTTTGGGGTCCATGATTAACAATTTTATGTGAGATTTTTAAAATCTAAATTGGCTGATCCATTCTGGCAAAACATTTGTAAAAGTTTTATTAAATTTTATTAAACTTCTTTTTAATTGATTTACTTAAGACTATATCCAAGTTGGAAAATGTAAAGAATGAAAAAATGTAAACAAACGATGCAAAAATGTTAACAAAAATGGCCATTTTTGTGGACAACCTTATTGCTATAAAAAGAATTATTCAACTGCAATTTTTATTTATATTCCAAGCTTACACCCTAAATTTGGTAACTACCGGTGTAGTTACTAAATTTAGGCTTGGCTCAGAAAATTAAAATAATAATAAAAAAAAAAATTTTTCTACGACACTAAAAACTCTCTATTTTCACGAAAAATTTGTAGAATTTAACTATTTGAAGACCTCCACGGAATAACGATCTATAGCACAATTAAAAATGCTTACAATTTTCAACTTTGATTTGCCATAGATATTTATTCCAGCAAAGTATATATTAAAAAATCAATAAATTGTATACTTTATATATACAATTTTACTATTTTATTCGTTTAGGCATATTTTTCAATAATACATGCACATATTTTCATTATAATTACATTAATGTTAAAATGTGCCATATATCGTTATTCCGTGGAGGTCTTCAATTAATTAATATCATTTAACATTAAATTGTGCTTTATTTCTTTCAAAGAAATTCTACAATTGTGTGTAAATAAAACCTTTTTAATGAATAAATTTACAAATTTGAAATTACTTAAAAAATAAATTTCATAAACTTCTGAAAATTGTGGTATCGAGTTGATAATTTTAATTAAAATCCAAATTTTCGGAAAATTTTTTATTCTATAATTAAATTCGGATTTCACATTAAATCTAATAATTAAATAATAATTTTACTAAATTAATTAATAATAATTTTACTAAATTTTACTAAATCTTTTTCAATTTGAAAATAATTTTAAATCTAGACGAAATTATCGCAAAAAAAAAGATTCAAAATCGAAAAAGTTTTAACACTCAAAAAATAATTGACTTAACTCTGTAAAAAATTTTTTCAAAAAGACTATTTTCATATCAGCTCAAAAATAACTTAAAAGAAAAAATATAAATCTCATCAGATAGAAGCAATTTTTCTTTTAATCTACTAAGTTAGAATTTAATATTGAAAATAGATTTAAAATTGATTTTTTTCCCCCACTTCATTGACAGAAGTCGAAAAAAATACATACAGTCGAGATTTTTACAGTTTCATATCCATTTCTTTCGCATTTTATGCGCAAGGAAATTTTTTAAATTATTTAACTTTTGGATTTAACTGTTTTTTGAATTTCAGTTTTCTCGTCGCTCGTTATCGATATTTGATTAAAGACATTTGAAATTCTCCAGATAATATTCTCACACCATTCTTTCGTCGACAAATACGTTTGCCTGTAAAGAGAAATTATAATTTTTTTTTATCAATAATACAAAAATGAAACTTAATTAACAAACATAGTTAAATGTAATTAATGACAAAATTAATAAATTACCAATCAAGAATAAATACAGATAAAAAAGAAAATTGAAAGAAAAGTGCAATTATAAAAATAAAATGAAAAAAAAATTTGTAAATTGAAATTTATAATATAAAAAAAGGAGGTAAACAATTTGTTACCTGAGATTATTTTTAATATTTTCGATAAATTCATTCGATAATGATAAATCTATTGATGGCAGTTTCTCGATGCTACTTCCTATTATTTCGGTTCCTTTGCCAAGATTTTTTTCCGTTCCTTCAAGTATATCAGTAATTGTTTGATTCGATTGCTTCACCGTTGTGTAAGCATTGCAAAATGTTGATGTTATACTTTCAATAATAGGAAGTTGAAAGAAATTTTTACTCTCTTCCTTAGCGACAATGACAATTTTCCTTTTTGTTGGACTTTCACATCTCGTCATAACGCTCGCTTGCTGCAAAAACAATTTTAATTAACACCTGAATTAAAAATAATTCAATTTAAAAAGTTCAATCAAAAAATACATCAATTTATAATTTTTGATTAATTCCTACATATCCTAATAATATTTATCTAAAATTAAAATTAATTTTCAACAATAATTTATTCTCGAAAATCAATTAAAACGATCAAATGGAAAAATTTTAAAGGGTTCTAAAAATGAAGTTTACGTTACTGATGATGATGGAAAAATATGTATTACACCAAGATTGTTTATCAAATATTTCTAAATTAGATGAAAGATTTATTATTTGATTTTGAAATAATTTAAATAAACAGTTTAATTGAAAAGGGGATTTTTTAAATCTGTTTAATGTTTCGCGCGATTGTCAGGGTCAATTGTGAATAAATATAGAAGGGTCTAAAGGATTAAATTGCGTACTGTATATAAATTCTTAAAATAGCGTGATAATAATACGAACTCTGTAGGCGATTTTAGCGATGCCAGTCGGTTGTTCCAGTGGAATTGTCATTTCCTTTTTTAATTCTTGCATATTTATATTGCAAGCAGTCTTTCTCGATTGGGAAAAATTTTTTCACTAAACTGCGAGAATAATCACACCGAGTAGACGAGATCGATAAACGCGACGGTGACTTTGCTCATCGCACATAGAGAGCAGCTAAACTTAAATCATTTCAGAAACATGCGCGCTAAGTTTGTCAATTTTATGTATAAAACATTTTTCAATGACGTTCATCATCATTATTTAGAGATTTTTTTTTTTTAAATAAAAAAAATTACCTTTCTTACGTTTTTAGTAATTGTTTCTTTCAAATTTTCACTCTTTCATTCACGTTTATGAAATTATCTTGTAGAAAAAAAACCAAATCAAACAATTAAAATTTAAGAAAAAAAAACAATTTTACTGGAAAATTTTCGTCTAAACGCTCGACTCGTAAATGACAATTTGCATAATTGAATTCTTTTGCGAAGAAGGCGAAGCATTTGCAATATCCCAGAGAATATCCTCGACGGCCTTATCCCATTCTTGTTCCTTTGAATTATCCGCGTCGTTGCCGCAACGTTTTAAACGTGGCAACGATATTATTGTCAATGCCCTCCTGAAAATTGATATTTTTTTTTTTAAATAAAATTCTCTTTTTTGAATTTGAATTTTCGTAAATATTTTTATTTCATTTTTTAGTTTCTTTGTCTTGAAAGACGTGAAATGAAATAGAATTTTTGAAAAATAGAAGAATAGGAGTATAGAAATTGAAATAAAAATCGATGAACTCTAAATGAAATGGAAAACAATTTTTGAAAACCTGAGATCGGATTGAAAAGCCGACATATCACCACCAGCTTGTTCTCCAATTTTCTTTAAAGTTTCAGTCAATGGTCCACTCAGTGCCTGTAATCTCCTCCACGATTGGGCATATTGTCGTCTAACTAATTCAATTATTGTCCCAGTAAGTGCAAGACCAACCAAAATATACAGAGTACAAAGCAACATATACTTTGGTTTTTCTGAAATGTGAATTTTATTCACTCAATATTTTTTTTTTTTTTTATTTTCCATTATAGAAAATTTATTTCTCCAAATAGAAATTTTTTACTCAATTTTTAGTGATAACTAAAAGCAAAAGAAATTGGAAAATTGTGAAAATTAGTGAAAATTCATTTTTTGAACTCACTTGGTACCAAATCACCAAATCCAATTGTCGTCATTGTCACAAAACAAAAGTAGAAACCCTCGAAAAAGCCCCAATCTTCTTCCCATAACATAAACATTCCAGCGCCACACGCCAAATATAAAAATAACAAGACCACCGCTGCAAAGGCTCCTGTAAAAAATTAGAAAAATAAATGGAAAATTTTTGATATGAAAAACAATTTCAATTTTAATTTGTAAGGAAAAATTTTTCAAAAAGTAAAAAAATGAACCTAGAAAGAATTTTTAAAGAATTAATTTTAATTATTAATAAAATATTTTCCTTTATCGCAAATCTTTGCGGATTTTAAATTGTAATTTTATAAATATGAAAGTAAAATTTCAACCTAGTGAACGTCTTCCTGCCAAATTATTTGGCATACAAGAATTAATTCTCTCGGGAAGATTTGATCTGATTTTAAGTGCAACTTCACTGACGCCTTCAGCAAAAAGTTTGCCCCAATCGGCAATTACTGTCAGCGTCAATGGAATTCCAACGAGGGCGAAGAGAATGCAAAATATCCTTCCCCAATCAGTAACAGGAACAATGTTTCCATATCCTGTAAATAAATAAAATCCATAACTAATTAATAAACAAACAAAAATTAACGATTTTTTTTTAATTTTCTAAATTTGAAATTATAATTGTACACCTAATTAATGTTTTATTTCCAAATTAGACTTCTTTTCCAAAAATTCAAATTTATTTTAAAGAAAAAAATTTTTTCTCACTGTATTTAAATTTGAAAAAAAGGACAAATTAAAGATTTTTTTATTCTGTACAGAAATGTTGGACGTTTTTCAAAGAAATTCCTCTTATTCTTCATATTTTCAAAACACGACTAAAAGTCCTTAGAAAAAAAGAGAAGATGGACGAGAATAATTTCAAAAGGTAACAATGTCATGTTACGTAACAACTTGCATCACCTATCTCTATTTTAGTAAAAAAAAAAAATCTCCTTTTACTAAATTATTTTTGTAATAAAATATTACATGTCACTGAAGGTTTCTAAATTAAGGGGGAAAATATATTGGATGAGAAAATATCTTATATAAAGATTTTAATTAGAAAGACACGTTATATCGTCGAATGAATATAACAGAAATTATCTAATCGCTTCAAATTAATTATATTTTCAATTTTCAGTGAAATTATTTAAAAGTAAATTTAAAATATTAATGAAAATTTTCAATTATTTAAAAGTAAATTTGAAATATTAATGAAAATTTTCAACAACGAAAAATAATAATTTTTAATTGTCTAAAATTTTTCAATTATCAGAAAATTATTATTTTTAATCTAAATTATTAAATTTAGTTTTTAATTGTGTAATAATTATTATATAGAAAAATAATAAAGAAAAATTAATTATTAATTTATAAATATATTTAGAGATTGAATTTATTGAATTAATAGAATAATTAAACGAAATTAGAAAATTTTTTCCCAGTTTTAGACAAAATTTGTCTTGTTTATTGGAAAAATAATTTGAAAAAATGTAAATTCTTTTTTTTACCAATAGTAGTCAAGACAGTGCTGGCGAAAAAAACAGCTTGCAAAACACTCCATCTGTCCGTTTTCATTGGCGGTTTTTTATCACGATTCTCAGGATTGTTAATTTCATAAACTGAATTTATAAAAAGTCCATCTTTAACTGCACTCTGAACAGCGGATTCATAATCTTTTAGTTTATAATCGACCTGTAAATTATTATTTTTATTAAAAATGAATTTATTTTCATTGTATTTTAAAAAATAAAAAAATGAAGATACCTACAAATTATGGAAAAATTTTTATTTTTCTTTACTTACTAAAGTTGCGAAATTAATAACATCCGTGCTATTAACAACAGAATTAATAAATTGGAACCTCTGGATAAACAAATGATCCCTTAGTCTCGTCAATCGATCCAATTCCGCTGGAAGTTCGATTGCCCGAAAAACCTGCAAAAAATTGAATTTAATTAAAATATGGAAATTAAAAATCAATTAATAATAAATATTGATTATTGTAATTTTTAAATATTCAACATTAAACAATTTTTCCCCACTGAAAAAAATTTTTATTGATACATAAATTATTTATTAAATGTTTTAAATTATTTTCATGATTTTTTAATGTCAATAAATTTAATTTTTCATTTAATAAATAAAAAACATTGTCTTAAATTTTTTTTTTTTAAAGAATGAAATGAAAATTGTAAAGTATGTAAGAGAAACGTGGGCACAAAAATAGCTGTCGATCATTGCCTCGGAATCCATTGGACTTAAAGAATGAATATTATAACACATGAAAGAATAATAATCTCCGCAATGCCTAGAAAATATTGTGCCGGTATTAAAAAAAGATTTTTTAGACAAAATTTAAAAATTACTGCAAAAAAAGTTAATTAAATATTAAATATTTTTTTATTTATTTTTAATTGCACAATAAACTTATTTTTCTATTTTTAATTTTTAAAAATGTCCCGTTTTATAAAATAAATAAATCAATCAGAGCAAAAAGAAAAAGAAAAATATTCCATAAATCTCTCTCAAGAGAGAAAATAAAAATCAAATGGAAATTATAAACAATTCATATATATATGATGAAAGTGATAAAAAAAAATTCATTTCACCAATATTCAGAGATGAATTCACAGGTCATAATATTTATTTGCAAAAGATCGTTAAACGTATATTCGTATAAATATTAATGTTCTCACATCTGAAATTTTCGAAGGTGAATATTGTGTAAATTACCTTGTAAAATTTTTATAGAAATCTCTGAAAGTAAATTGTTTCAATTTTTCTTTTCATTAGACAAACAGAAATGAAATGTAAAATTAAAAATACAATTTCTATTTATAAAATAGACAAAAAAAAATTCTATTTTTTCTTTTTTTAGAGAAACAAAGGGGGGGAAGGAGAGAAAATACGTACCAAACCACCTGATGCTGTGTACAACATCAATGCAATTAAAAGACCAACGTGACTTATAATTATTTTCAACTTTTTAAAACTTTCACATCCAGCGACTTTTGAATTTTTTTTTAAATTTTGAATATTTTCAATTTCTTTGCTATTTCCATCACTCGTGTCATTATTGACATGATTATAATCACAATTATTATCAATTTTCTCACTAAATGACATATCTACTTATTTTTTCCCCCACTAATTTAGAATTTTTATTTATTTTCTATTTTTACACTTTTTTTTCAATTTCACTTTTTGTTCATTGTTTGATTATTAATTTGCAATAAAATTTAATTGGACACATTAATTTTCACTTAAGTTGTGAATTAATAAATTTTAAGACGCGAGATAATATATATATATTATTTATAAAAATAAAGTCATTGTGATAAATAAAAATAAATTTTTTGTGAGAAAATAATTATTTTTCGAGCTCGGGGTTATAAATAACGAATAATTTTTACTCATGTTTGAAAATAATTAAAGTGAAAAAAAATTCCAAAAGGTAAATTTTCGCGACTTTACAAAAAAAAAACTATTTCGTTTTCTTTTTGAGATAAAAAGCAGAGGAAATTTTCAATTTTCAATAAATAATTTCTCTGATTCATAAAGTGGATAATACAAGAGCTTCTAAATGACTGGGATCTGAAGAAATTTCTTGTTCGTGGAATCCAATGGTTTGAGCTTTTTTTAAGCGCGCGCGCTTGCTCCAAGCTGTGAACTCAAAAGCAAAAAATAGGAAGATTAAAGAGAGAGAGAGAGAGAAAGAGAGAGAGATGGGAGAGGAGTAAATATGAATGGACTCAAAAAATAACTATTGAAGCCTAGAGAAATTTTTTCATGTCCACTAAACACAGTTAAATTAATTTAATTCTAATTACAAAAAAATAAAGTAAATTAAACCTTAAATAAATTTAAAAAAAAATGTTTTCAATCAATTTGCATTTACTTACGAAAAGAGGCGAATAATAAAAAAAATGCTATTTGGTCCATCATAAACTGAGAATATTTCCTCATTTCTATCATCTCAAAATTCTTCCTGAAAAAAACGAAGAGGTATGAATATTTCTTATAACAATCGCTACTTCAGAATTTTTTCTTATTTTTCTTTGTATAATAAAAAAAACATAACTTTTAATTTAAATTTTTATAAAAATTATACAAAAATGTATTAAAAGTAAAAGTTCGTTTATTAATTTATGATAAATAAATTATTTAATAATTATTATTTGCAAATTATTAATTATTTAGAAAAAAAACATTTTTCTCAAGGAGATTAAGTCTTCTGAAAAGTACGACTCTATTTCTTATAAACAAAAAGTTACAAAATTGATAGTTTGCTTTTAATAAATACGAGTAAACATGACACTTGCTGCGCAGGAGTAATATTATACGTACCTTAAAAGTTTAAACCAGTTTTCTTAATTATTTTTTAAGATTAAATTAAACCACAACAATGAAAAAAATCTTCCGGCAACTGTCAATTGTTTCTAACCTCTTTCTTTCCCTAACGTAAATTTTGTATGTAACTTTGACTAACGTAGTAGAAATCCTCCATCCAATCAAAAACTGTTAAATGTTGACAAATTTTAAATATCGCGAAAAAAAAATTAATGCAAAAAAGTGAATTTCTTAAATGGAAAATTTTATTACGATAAGGAATTTGTTTTTTTTTCTTTTTGTTAATTTTAAATATTGAATAATTTTAGAAACAATTAGAAAGCAAATGTTTATTTTCTCAAATCTTCCACTGCGCACAGTTTCTGCGCATCAACTCGAGCGCGATGTTTCAAATATTTCAAAAAAGCTCCAACAATATTATTTCATTAATTAATTAATAATCTTAATAATTAATACGACTAATTTTCGAATTTAATCAAAATTGTCATAGAAAATTAACCGGTCTTTTTCTCTTTTTATTACAAAAAAAAAAAAAAATGTAACGCCCCCCAAAAAATCATTTTTTTCATTTCCTATTTTTCGTTAAAAGTCGCAATGGACTTTTAAATATTTCTAATTGCTATTTATTGTTTATCTTCCAAAATTGAAGTTCCCTATCGTTTCCCACACAAACGTAGGGCAATCTTTGATGCCATGACATGCCACCAAAGAGTTTTATTTTTCCACAAAGAATCACTTGTTTTGTACTTAAATTCGTGATTTTTAAAAGATTGTCCGGCCGACCTATACTCGCCACAATATTTTCACTTGCAAATGAAAATTTCACCATAATTCCACCCTCGACGTGAAGATTTCGACTTTCCACTGGCCGACTGAAAAAGAAATTCCAAACAATTATTTCTTTATACATCTTTAAAAAAAATTTTTTTTTTAAATTAAAAATTAAAAAAAAACATAAAATAGATGATAAAAATTATCACCTGGGTCTGGAGACGTCCCAGAGTAAAAGTTCACCAGCGGCTAGGCATACAACTTTCAGAGGATTTGGACCCCAATCGGCTGAAGATAGAGGAACAGTTCCAGCGTCAAGTGACATAATTGCCTGTTGACTTCTCACATTAAACATTCGAATTAATCCATTTTTCTCCGCCACGAGTAATTTTCCCGATTCTTCATTATGCCAACATACACTGACGCCAGGTGAATTGAGAAAAAATGTCGAAATACATTTCTGCTCGTCCTCCTTTACTGCCCATAATTTACAAGTATGATCGTCGGAAACTGATGCCAATAGATCGCCTTCCGGTTCGTAAGAAATTGCATTCACATAATCCTTGTGTCCATCTAAAATCTGCGAAACGAAACAAAAAAATTCTTCAAATTTGATTGAAAAAATAAATTAATAAATAAATTAATAAATAAATTTATTCAAAATCTACCTCGTAAGTATTTTCGTCACTCAAATTACTGTTGTAGCGTCTAATTTTGAAATCAGCACCGGCTACGCAGAAGGAAACGACTTTTGGAACGAGTGTAAGTGACGTTTCGGGACTCCAAGCGATTGCGTGAACTCTCGTTTCGTGATGAAATGTTCTTAAAGGAGTGTAGACAACATCTTCTGTAACGTCATCGTCTTCCTGAAATTTAATTTTATTTAATTAAAATTATAATTATAAATTATAAATCATTTCAGAAAAAAAAAATTTTTTTTCATAGAATCAAAGTTCGTTCTTCTTCACCTGGAATTTGACGGTGCCTACTACAATTTCCTGATCCAGTGCAATACAAATCAAGTGCTGAGACCATTCGTAAGGGGAGAATTCAACACGATAAATTTGCTTGGCAAATTTCACTTTAAAGGCACAAGGTGTCACCAAAGCTTCGTCCATTTTTCTTTTTCAATATAGTTTTTCCTGAAAATCATTCAAATATTCATCAGAAAGAATTTTTTTCGAAAAACGTATTAACGTTTTAACGCCGTAATAAGAAATAAATATAAACAAGAATAATTGTTCGAATTGAAAGATTTTTCCGAATCAAATATGAATATTTACACAATATACAATATTAAGTTACAATATTAAAATTTTATTAAAACTATACAAATCATTAGATTTATAATTATATTTTTTTCTTGAAAAAAACGACTCACTTGTTTATTTCCTTCGAGAGAGTGACAAACCGGCATAACCTGCAGAGACAAATTCCGTTGAGGAAAACTTTTTCCTTTAGAGCTTAGATTGTAAAAATAGCGCTTATTCTTTTATAATCACAATTATTGTTTCATTTATTTGTTCAAAGTTTTTCCAAAGTTCAAAACAAATCAAAAAGTAGTGTCATCAAAAGAAAAAGAAACGGCGCGAATTTTTGAGGTTATGTTGACCAGGTCAGTTACTTTTGAATTCTGTCTAGAGAGGGCGAATAAATCGACATGCGCGATTGATCGTGCCGCATCCCGAGGAAAACTCCAAGAAGTTATAAATCTGGTAAATAAAACAATTTTTTTATTCGGATAAATTTTCTTGACAAAAGGGTCGTTTGTGAAATAAGCAACAAGTGTCAGTTTCATATCAATAGCCATTGGCATTGGGGAAATTTTTTTCCAATTTATGAACGTATTTTAGGGGTGAGTTTTTTTTTTGCATTTTCTATACACTACTGTCAAGGCATGGTCGGCGTGCACGCCGAAGTCGCCCATCAAATCTACACTCCCCACGTTCTTGGGTTTTTTTAAAACAACAAAATTTTCCTTACAAGTTCAGTTTGTAGGACTGAATTTTTTCTTCATGTAAACAATAAAATTTCTACCTTAAAATCTCGTTTTTATGGAAGTTTTCCTTTTGGTTGATGAAACGTCAACAGGTCGACGCTTCGAAGTCGATGTTCCTGGATATTTATCTGTATAAATAAAGTACATTTGCCGCATATCACTTTTGCTTGTCTAGGTTATGTTTTGTGGATAATATGTAAATAAAAAAAGCGAATTGAAAAATAGTAGCAAAAATTGGCGAATTTATTTTTCCAAGGGAAATGTAACGATTGACCAATATTATAAGGGTATTGAATCATCCAGTTGATTGATTTTTAAATTCATTTGTTCGATATTATCAAAATTGGAATAATTACTATTGGATTTTAAAATTAGGCCTTAAGTGATGTCAAGTAAATTTTGTGGCGAAATTTGTCAGTTGTTTTTTTATTTATAGTACAGAAGTAACTAATTTTCTTTTTGCAGTTTTAACAATCAGGGATGGATTTCGGCGTGGGAGATGTCGCGCAGACATCGGCAGAGCTCGCTCGTGTGGTGGAGGTGATGATGTCGCCTAATGTTCCCCATCAACAGCGTCTCGAGGTTTACAGTGCTTGCGAAAGATTTAAGGAATCATCGCCATTATGTGTTCAATGTGGACTTTATCTCGCTCAAAAATCACCCGATCGTAGTTCAATTGTTCGTCATTTTGGTCTGCAATTACTCGAGCACTGTATAAAATATCGATGGACGCAAATTTCACAATCGGAAAAAATTTTCATCAAGGAGAATTCGATGAAATTACTTCATGAGGGCACGGAACCATTGCTCCAGGAGGAGGCTCACATCAAGGATGCATTGTCACGAGTCATTGTTGAAATGATAAAACGCGAATGGCCCCAACAGTGGCCGACACTATTGGCCGAGCTTAGCGACGTTTGCACCCGGGGCGAGAGTCAAACGGAACTTGTTTTACTCGTTTTTCTCCGCCTCGTCGAGGACGTTGCACTCCTTCAAACATTGGAATCAAATCAAAGGCGAAAGGATATTTATCAAGCGCTGACGACCAATATGGCGCAAATTTTCGCCTTCTTCCTGCGATTGATGGAACAGCATTTCTCTGAATTTCAGAAGGAAACGAATCTCGGAAGGAGTACGGAAGCTGCCGCCCATAGTGGAGTTGTTCGCGTAAGTTTTTTCTTTTTTCAAGTAAATTTTCAATGAACTGAATTTGTTTTTTTTTGCAGGCGGTTTTGAAAACCTTGACCGGATTTGTCGAATGGGTTTCAATAAATCATATAATGGCGGACGAAGGCCGTCTTTTGCAGATTCTTTGCCTCCTGCTGGGAAATCAGGTCTTTAGATGTTCGGCAGCTGAATGTCTCTTGCATGTTGTGGACAGAAAAGGAAAAGCGGACGATCGAAAGCAATTAATGATTTTATTTACCGAAGAGGCTCTTAGATGCATTTATGTTGCAGCAACTGCAGTGCCCCCACCTCCTGGACCAAACGATCTTTACGAAAGTCATTATCTCTTCCTAAAGAAACTCACTCAGGTATTTTTTTTCAATCAAAATTAAAAATTACTCTTTGAGTTAAATTTTTGAATTTTGTTTTTTTCATCAAAAGGTATTAATTGGAATGGCAACGCAACTGTGTCAACTATGGGGTAAGGATGACAGTTCTGGAATTCGTCCCGGGCATTTTAATATTTTTCTCGACACTGTCCTTCATTTTACGATGCATTCCAATCTGACTTTGACGCATTTAGCGAACTCGATTTGGATTCTTTTGTTCAAGCACGAGCAAATTAGAACGGATTCACTTCTATTGACTTACGTTCCGAAATATATTGAAAGCACTGGACCGAAATTGATCAAAGTCACATATTCAAATGGAAGACACGCGAATGGAACGGCTTC
Organism: Leptopilina clavipes; assembly: GCA_001855655.1. Taxonomy (NCBI): domain Eukaryota; kingdom Metazoa; phylum Arthropoda; class Insecta; order Hymenoptera; family Figitidae; genus Leptopilina; species Leptopilina clavipes. The sequence goes on along the minus strand of JUFY01028568.1, from coordinate 16,612 downwards.
TTATCTTGATTCCGATTACGATACAGAGGAGGAATTCAAATCATTTTTTCACCGATTTCGAATGGATTTATTGGAGGGCTTTCGAAATGCGACAATGGTCGCACCATTGGTGACATTCGCTTACGTTCAACAATGGCTAACGGCAAAAATCACCAAGGGAATGAGTGACATTGGATACAAATGTGATCCAAGCGATCGTGAATATTTAGAATGGGAAGCACTCGCAAACGCTCTCGAATCCGTCGTATCAAGGTTTAATTTTTTCCCATTTATTTCCATTTGAAAACTTTCCTTCTACTAATTAATCGATACTAAATAAATTTTTTTTTCAGAATTCTCCTCGTCAATGAGAGGCCAAACGTTCAGAATGGTTTGCAACTTTTGGAATTGTGTTTGAGTTACAATCCACGGGATCCTTGGCTATTGTCGACATTGCTCTCGTGTATTAGTGCACTATTTGTTTTTCTCTCAATGTCGACCGGCTCGATGGCAATGCCAGGTGTGGCAATATTACCCCGCGTTCTCGAGAAGATATTCGCGGCGCTTGTCTTCATGGGACCTGGTGAAACAAAAGAAACACGCTCAAAATCAACAAAAGGTGTGAGAAGACACGCTGCGAGTTTAATGGTGAAAATCGGTTATAAATATCCTCTTTTACTACTGCCAGTTTTCGAGCAGATTCACACAACTGTTCGAGGTTTGGTTCGCGAGCCGAGTCAACTCACTCGAATGGAGAGCGTTTTTCTGTATGAGGCACTGCTACTAATTTCGAATCACTTTTGCGATTACGAACGGCAAACGAGGTATTTATTTTCCATTTGGTTTTTAATTTTACCGTTAGGAAAATTTTGCCAAAATGAAATTTTTTTTTGTAGATTTGTCGCGGAAGTGATTGGCGAGGCAGCGACGAGATTTGTAACAATGGGAACGGAGGCATTTAAAGGGCCATTGGAATTGATAAGATTCATTGGTTTGGATCAAATACCGGTGGAAAATGCCTATGACGATCCAGCGGGAATTAATCGCTCGGACTTGATGTACTGCATTTTGACTGTTTTGAGTGTTGTGAAACGATGCTCGATACCAGAGGATCCGGACCGTGCGGCTAGGGGAGGTTTCGTTGGCGCTCTCAGCGAAAGTGGAAATCCCGTCTATAGAAATCCATCAACGCCTCATATTGTTCCAATTTTGCAGACGCTTTTCGAATTTCTAAGATCGATGAACGCTCTCTTTACACCTCCGGCTCTTGCTCTTCTCTCCGAGGTTTGCACTTGATTTTAATTATTATCAAGAAAAAAATTCATTTTCAATTACACTTCGATTCGAATTGTTACTAATTCACTAATTTTTTCAGGGCTACAGAGGCGTATTCGGTCTCCTTGAATCAGAGAGAGCGAATTTATTGGGCTTGAACGTGTCGAATAATAGCGACGGAATTGATGAAGCTGAACATGGTGTCACGGCACCGTTAGCGAGAATGCAATCATTTTTAAGTAATATTCACGATCATTGCTATCATATGTTGGGCAGTGGTTGTCACACAATTGGCAGAGATTTGTACCAAATTCCCGGTTTTGCACTCGCTCTTCTACATTCCGTTTTTTCAAATATGGAGGTATTTTTCTGTTATTTTACATCTATTTTAAATTCTCAACAAATTGTATAAAATTTTACTTTTTCAGGTCATTCCAGATCATCGTTTACGTCCGATAATTCGAGTTTTTATGAAGCCTTTTGTATATTTTTGCCCGCCCGCGTGCTACGAAACGGTTCTTGTTCCTGTTTTGGCTCACGTATCGACTCACAGTAAGATTTTTTTCTTTTTTTATATAATAATAAAAAAGAGGCGACTAAACATTAGGGTCCCTTTCTTCAGAGCGAGTCACAAATGTTATATAATAATTTTAATTAATTATGGTAGAATTTTTAATTGTGAAATTATAATTTTTCAGTGTGCCACAGACTGAGTGCCAAATGGCAATATATGGCTCAATTGTATGAGTCGGGAAGTCTTGACGAGGAAAACGCCGACACGCAGGAAGTGATAGAGGACATGTTGAATAGGAATTTAACGAGAGATTTTGTCGATGTACTGAAAGTTGTTTTGGTCGGAGGAGCGGCGACCGATGCGTCTCCTCCGGATTCGATGGATCAAGACAGTGGCGGAATGGCCGTCGATCCGCCGGTTAGAGGGAACAGTATCGTTGCCGAGGCTGTCAGTGAACTGGGTTCATTTGTCCTTCGACATCCCTCCACATGTCATAGTGTCGTTCTTTGCGTTCTGGGGTTAGAAAAAGAATATTTTATTTATTCAAAATATTCTTCAAAATTGACTTCTTCTTCTTCTTCTTCTTCTTCTTCTTCTTCTTCTTCTTCTTCTTCTTCTTCTTCTTCTTCTTCTTCTTATTCTTGAAATAATTCTTCTTTTTAAACATTTTTTAAAACATTTTTTTAACCTTTTTTAATCTTTTTTTTGAAGAGCTTTGTCTTGGAATGATACGAACGCAAGTCTGAAAGCAACAATGCTGACCGGTCCAGTGGTTCGGGCTTTGGCAGCCGATGGCAGTTTGACACCAGAAATGGCGACACACATCATGCGTGCAATTCTCCAGGGACTTCAACTCCATGGCCAACATGAGGCAAATCAGGGTTCACTTGTCACATTAGGAGCTCAAGTTTACGAATGCCTTCGACCAAAATTCCCCTGTATTATCGAAGTGATGCAACAAATTCCCGGCATTAATCTCGCCGATTTACAACGATTCGATGAGAAAATGTCCGTTGTCAGCTCGAGGGGCAATAAAGTCGAAAAAGGAAAGAAGGATCTGTTCAAAAAAATCACCAATCAAGTAAATTACATTTTTTCCAACCATTATTTCAATTTTTCCTTTTTTTTTTCTTTTTGAAAAAGTGAAAAAGAATTTTCCCTAAAAAAACGAAAATATTTTTTTTTTTCTTTTTCCAGCTTATCGATAAAAATATCGGACAGCTTTATCGTAAAGAAGTGAAAATCGTCAATCTTCCACGTCTTCAGATACCGAAGAAATCCGAATACATCCGGGTGGATGAAATATCGAAGAATTCTAGTGAAACTGGCCTTGCCGTTTTGTTCGCCGGACCCACGTAGCATTCGGAGTCATCGGTATTTTTTCCGTTGAGTTTTTTGTTATACACTTTGTTTCGATTTTTTTTTTTTTTTTTTTAATCTAATGTTTTTATTCATCGTTGGCTTTTTTATGCAATTTCAATGCCAAAAACAATTGTGCGCTGAAACTTTGCTAGAGAAATCGAAATGTAAAGTCAAAAAAAAAATGGTTTATCCCATTGCAGTAACTGCAAAATGTAATTAATTGAAATTTAAATGAATTTTTATTTCCATACGTTCGGCAATTTTTGCAGGCAAAAAATCCGAAATTTTAATTCCAAATTTTCTACATATTTTTTAAAAATGTTTCTTGAAAAGAAAGGAAATTTTTTCAGTTTACACATATTATACGTTAAGAGAAATTATTTGCACAAGAATGCGTGTTTATTGATGAAAAAAAGTGAAATAAAAAGTCTTTTGTAAATTTAGTGAAAAAAGAATTAAATACGTTTTTTTTTTGCATTTCAATATTCCTATCAATCATTTAAATTTTGACATTGTTCATTATAGAATTTAAAAATAATTATTGGTAAAGAATTGTAAAAAGAAAACATTTCATTATTAATCATAGGGTGTAGAATTTTCTCAAATTTTCTAAATGTTCATAGAAAAATTGTTTAGATTATAAGTGAACAAAAGTATTATAATGTATACTATGAGAATTTGGGAAAGAAGTCAATCGAATCGTGAAATTGATTTATTTGCAACGATCGCTTTTTTATTATAATTTCGATCATTTTTTGAGCTTTCCTTTTCAATTAAAATTGCATTACGCCCATGAAAATTTATAAAAAAAAAACTTTTCTCGATTCATTCATTTCAATTAATATGAATTAAAATTGATTGCAATCAATAATTTCCAATAGATACATTTAAACAAATTTAGAAGGTAAAAAAATTTTTTTCTTGAGCTAAAAATGCAAATTAATTGCTCTGGAAACTCATTACAATTAATTGTTATTTACATATATATATATTATTATAAATAATTACAAATCGATACGGTAAAAAGGCCTCTCTCGTGCAAAGTCGATTTGCTTGGGAAAATTTTATAAGTGAAGCAATTCACGGTATGATCAGAAAAAAATATTTCTGAATGACTCAGATTTTTTTTTTTTTTTTATCAACTTTTACATCTCATTAAATAATTTCCTTGAAATTTTTCTCATTCCCAAAAACACACATACACAGTCACACGGAATATATTAACAAATAATAACATTTTCATAGTCATTTTTGATTCCTCGGGCCAGACGATAATTGCAAAAAGGTCAATCGATTAAAAATACAAAATTTAAGCTGCCAAGCATTAATTCATTCATTCTTCATCGTCATTATCATTATCATCATCATCGTCATCATCATTGTACATCGGTTTTAAATAGATCAATAATCTTGTATATATTGTATTGTAATAAATAAATGCATTGACAATAATATTTTAGGATATGTAGCTTTTTAAATTGCACCATCGGCATCATTTATTCTGATTTTGCCGAAGTAAAAAATCAGAATAATTAAGATTCATCATTTTTATAAAAATTGAAAAATTATTTTCCTTTTTAAAACTTATTATTAATTATTAAAATTGATAAAATTGTTCAGAAATTGAAATTTAAGTTAATAATATCGCAGAAATAAAAAATTGTGAAAACATTTTTTGCAAAATTGTTTTGAAAAGTGGGGGGAAAAAAATCATCAAAGGCACAAGTGCGGCTAGTGTTTCGAGTTACAATTAAAATACCTTCGGACATTTTACTTTCGGAAGACGTTGAGTCTTATGATTATAGAAAATATGTATTACAAGCTTCTCAAATAAAAACCTTTTTCTTCCCCTTTTCCCCCAAAAAAACACATTGTCGATTTAAGAATGTTCCCACATTTATACAAATTTCAATATAAAACAGGCAAAATAAAAAAAGATATATAAAAATTTATATTAATAAATTGTCAAACTAATTAATTAGTAATTAATAAATTATTAAATTTATTAATATAAATATA
>JUFY01028568.1:0-11443 GCA_001855655.1 Leptopilina clavipes | reverse complement strand
ATAAATATAATTATATACATTAAAAAATTAATTAAAATTTACTAGTCGTAAATTTTTTAATTTAAAAAATATTTTCAATAAAAAAGATTCAAGAATCAGATCTCTACTATTCTTTTTTTCCTGTGGCGGAAATTGTAAATTCTCTCAATATAAATAGTGTCTAAAAAATGAAAACAAAAGATGAACAAAATTTTAAATAATACTTAAATTAGAGACTTTTACGAAACTTTAAAAATGCATGTTATGATGAACGATTCTGAATTTATCGATAATCATGAATTCAAGGATAGAAATTTTTTTAATAAACCAAATTAAAATCTAATGAGTTTTTTTTTAATAAAATATTTTCCAAATATAAATAATTATAAAAAATACTTGGATTGGAAAATTAATTCAAAATCCAAGGATAGAAATTTTTTTCAATAGGCGAAATTAAAAATTACTTCTTTAATAAAATATTTGCCAAATATAAATAAATATATGAAAAATACTTGGCGTGGAAAATTAATTCAAAATCGTTCATTTTGAAAAGAAGTCCGAAAATAATTGAGTATATTCTCGATAATTTCGGTTTCTAAACCACATTTAAAGCATGTAACTCACATACATATATATATATATATATAAATTACACATTTTTCTTTACAATATAATATAATAATTATAGAAAAGGCAGATTCATGTCAGATCTCTCCCGTTTCGAAAAACTTTCTTGTTATTTACAAAAATACATTATCTCTTAATAAATATGTTTCTCTCACCTCTCTCTCTCTCACTCTATTTTTCTTCTAAATGTCTCGATACCGTTGAGAGTAAAAATTCCTTTAGGCAAATTTTCCATTTCTTTTTCCAATAAGAAGGCAAACGTCCATGTTATCCTTTCCCTTGACATAAACTTGACCTCGTTGTTCAAATTCGTAGCGTTCATTTAAAATTTCGAGACAACTGCTCGGTAATTGAATTTTCCCCGCGACACCAGTGGAATCCATTCTTGACGCAATATTCACAGCGTCACCCCAAATATCGTAGTAAAGTTTTGTAGCACCAATAACACCGGCTGTAACGTCGCCAAAATTGTAACCCACCCTCAATATTAATTTAAAGCCTAAAAGATCTTGATTAAAATCGTAAATAACTTTATGCATTGCCATTGCAAAATCCAGGAGTTGAAAAAGATGTGTATTCACCTGTTCACTTTGCTGGCGAACCTGAAAAATTTTTTTATATCCGATTAATAAAGAAAATTTGTTATTTAAATTAAAAAACTAAAAAAATAAAATTTACCTGAGGATTAAGACCGCTCGCTGCCATAAAAGTACTGCCGATTGTCTTAATTTTCTCCACATTCGCATAATCCGATTTCTCCAATAATTCATCAAAATCGCCAATCAATTCATTGAGCACCCTGAGATATTCCTTTCCTCCCAAATAAGATTCATCGTACAATTCATTAAAATTTACAATACTCGCGAATATAATTCCCACAGCCTTATGATTTTGCGAATATTTCGCAGTTGTTTTCAATTGATCGGCTACATATTTTGGAATAATATTATGTAACAGCCAATCTGCTTGATTCTTCATATTTTGGACCCGTGCCTTATCGCGAGCGGCGACAGCGTTCCCATGAAAGCTTAAACGATAACTAATTTCAAATTCCCTATTCAAAAACCACACCAACAATAATAAAAGTATCATGTCTAAAAATATTTCCGAATTATAAAGTCTATGGTCATATAAACGTTTTTGATTTTCAATGAAAGTTTCACGCGATCCACTCGCACCAATTGGAATGACGAGGAGACTTTTATTTTCAAATATCACATTTTCAGTGAAATCGCCAATTCCTGAGAAATTGACAAAACTTGTCACATTGGCGTTTAATTGATTTCGATGATAAATTGAAGCGTGATTCGCCACAAGGCATATGAATAAAATTGCCGTTACGGTAACGAGAAGATTTTTCATCCAACAATTTAATTGAGTAAAATTGCAAAAGTGCACGAGGCCAACGAATATCAAATAACTGTAATAATATTCAAAATTATGGAAACTCGAGCGAAAATTACATGTGAAATTCATGAGAATTGAAATTATTGGCAGGGCGACTAGAACGGCGCCACAAACATGCCATGGATACCATCGTGAAAAAAATTTAAATATTCGATGAGCAAATGTCGCGTGCATTGTACTTGGATCGAGAAGTTGACGAATGCACAATGACACCGCAGAGGCTTGAATTAGCGTTCCGAATATAAAGAAGACAATAAAATAAATTGACGGCGTGCAAAGAAGAAATAGTGAAATGGCAATTGCTGAATAAACCAATGCAGATATAAGAATATCGAAATAGGTATTGAAACGAGACGTCGCCAATGTTGGAGGATTGCCACCCAATCCTTCCGAAGCCTTATGAGCGTTCTCCCGATATTCCTTTTCCATTTCCTTATTCTTGAAGAAGAGTGTCACACTCGATAGTGGCGGTTTCACAAAATACGATCTCTGCGAACTCACATTGTCCTGAACGCATCTGAAATTTTACCAAAAAATTTTTACAAATTAAACCCAAATTTTGAATATGCTTCACACAAAAAAAAATACCTTATCAACTGAAGATCGGACTGTTTTCTCAATTTGTGGAAACAAGCGCCAAAAGTGTCGGTGACGGCCGGTGGGAATGGATAAGGCGGCACTGAAGAAGACGGTTCCTGAGTTGAGTTCAATGTCGAATTCGAAGTGTAATAACCGCTGACTCTTTGCGTCAACAAATCACCCTGGGCCATTCCATTCATGAGAAACAACTGCGAACAATTTATTTTTGATAATTTTTTTTTGACTAAAAACTGGTATTACGACTGTAAGTGGAAAAATTATTAAACACAGTACATAACATAAAAAAAAAAATTCACGGGAAAAGTACAAGGGAAAATGATGGAACAGGGACGGGAAAACATGGACGTACTTGTTGCTGGATACTGCTGCGCCTACTACGAATTCCGGAATCTTTTCTGCTGCATATGGACGAGGCATGACTAATTGGTTCCTGACCAGGTAGCAGAGGACTAGAAGGTACGGGATACGGATCCATCTCCACGTCAGTGGATGCATGCGTCTAAAATAAAATCCAACTGAGACAAATTATAAAATAAATAAAAGGGAGGATGAAAAAAAGTTTTTTCCTTACGAAACTGTTTCGAAATTTTACCTAAAAAAAATTCTACACAAGAAATTAATTTCCCACTCGAGAGAATTATGAAAATTCACCTTTGGAATTCCGTTTCGTTCCTCCTTCGCAACTTCAGTATTCGTATCATCAATTTTATTTTCTGTGACATGCTTTCTCTCCAAAGGCGTCATCTCCTCGGTTGTTCGTTGTCTCTGAAGATAACGCCAGGGTTTATTTCTTGATTTCTTCTTGCCATAACTTGCCGTCGAAGTGGGACTCTTGTTAACATCCTCCTTATCGTCCCCGGCCTCTTCGTCATCATTCTCCGAGTCTAAAATACTCGGCAATGAATTTGCCTTCATTCTGTAGGAACTTGCATTCGTCACCATGTGAAGATAATGAGGTCTTGATTTTGTGTTACAGGAGGCGAGACGATGACGAGTCTGCATTAGAGGCGAAACACTGAGACACTCCGTTGTCACGTTCGTCACGAATTCTGACAGAATGTCCGATTTTCTCGATTTTACAAAATAGGTCTTCAAGTCTATGGAATTTATATTTTTCTATCAGTTTTAGAATCTTAAAAAAAGGGATGGCGGGGGGATAATAACATTACCTTTTATTGGTTCCGCGTCCTCTGTTAAATACTGATCGTCGAGAAAATTGAACGTCTTTTCGCTCAAGTGAACCCTACCGGCCGAACCGGTGCTCTCTAATTTATTCGCCAGTGTCACGTCATTTGACCAAACGTCAAATTTGAACCTCTTTGTTCCAACGATGCCACAGAGGACTGTTCCGGTATGAACGCCGACTCTCATATTTACACCTTCTCTTCTCTCGATGTCAAACTGTTTAATTGCCTCGATCATTGCTGAAAAAAAAATTAAAAAATTAAAAAATTGAAAAAATTGAATAAAAATAGAAAGAAATTGAAAAAGAAAATTACCTAATCCCATTTCAACGCAGCATTTTGCGTGATCAGGTCTTGGTTCGGGACAACCGCTAACGCAGTAATAACAATCGCCGAGTGTGGAAATTTTCTCACAGCCATGATGCTCGCAAAGATCGTCAAATCTTTCGAAGAGATCGTTGAGAATTCCAACAAGTTCCTCGGCCGTTTTGTTTGAACTCATTCTCGTGAAGCCAACAATATCGGCAAATAAAATACTCACGTCCTCCATTGAATGCATATTAAACGGTCGAAATAGTGAACGAATATCAGTATGATTCGATGGTATCGAACCTTTTTTCAACGAATCCTCACGCTCTCGTTCCTTTTCACTTTCCTCCATTAGCCAATTGGCGACTTTTGGCGGCATCACTGAAAGAATCATTTTCTCCTTCAATTGCTTCTCCATTTCCAATTGACGCCTCACCAATAATGACTGTCCCACCTGAAAATAATTTCACACCTTTTTAATAAAAATTTCTTAAAAATCTTCTTGAAAATTAGAAAAAATGGAATATTTCTACCTTCATAAATGTTCCACGCATTCTGACGAATGTCATAATTAAAATATGAACACCAATAATATGAATGCAAATTTGCATTAAAACTCGAATAGTAAGGGTTGTTGAAAAATCCACATTCTCATCATTTGTCGTTGAGTGAAACATTTTCAATGAATTATTCAATGAAATAGAATTCAAAATTGTTTCATTATTTATTGAATTGGGAAAAAATCTTCTCTTGCTTCCATTCAATTCATAGAGGTATGCGGTGAAAAATTCAAAGAGAATTGAATAAATTGTACCAATTCCAACACAAGCGTAGAGTGGCATTGGAATAACGGTGTAAATTAGAAGGAGAATTTCTGAGCATAGGGCAAAATGTCCCACGAGTGTGAGACCATCTGAATAGGGTGGGACAAAAATTAGAAATATCAGTGACAATAGACAGAGAATTGTGGCAATAATTACTGATGTTAATACAACGTAGGACTGATAATGATCCGTGTGTGTTAAATATAACACTGCTGATATCAAAAAGCCCAAAACACTGAAGGTTATCGTGACTGCCGGCCAGGAATCTGATTTGTTTTCTATTCCTTTTATCACAAAATAAACAAGCCATGAGACGGAGACTAGCAAAATATAGGTGAGAGCGTATCTGAAATTAAACATTCGCTTTTAGTTTACAATTATGAGAAATAGAAATTTATTATTATTATTTTCTCCGAAAAATTGAAAATTAGTTTTATTAGAAAAATATTTAGGAGATATTCAGACTTACCGAAATCTCAATCTGATTTGAGGAAAGGCGCTTCGTTTGAATTGTTCCTCGAGGATTTCGGAATCGAATTTTGGATTCCACCAGGATCTGGGGGCGGCTCGTTCAAATGGAACTGGTAGGCCAATTCCGCAGCATCCAACACCCTGGCCACTGTGAGCGAGATAAGTTTGAATGTAGGGCGCCAATGATATTTGAATTTCATCTCCTCCATTCTCGGTGTCATCTTTCGCTCGTGTGAAACTTACTGACGAGCCACGCTTGCGACTCAAGGGCGGAGTCATCTTTTACATTCACGATCTTTCTGCGGAAAAAATTGAAATTTAATTTAAAAATTGATTTTTTAACTCTCGATTTTGACTTCAGTAAAGTGACTCATTTTTTGCAGGAGGAGAATAAATCGAGAATGAATTTTTCTGCATATACACAATTGAAATGATAAAAATTTTTTTTTTAATACAATTGAATAATTACTAATGGAATTATTAGGGAGATGGAAAATTATCTATTAACGATACAAAGGCAAAATTATCGTCATTTAAAATCACAATGGACTCAAAATAAACCTCATTCAAAAGCATCCGATGAGTAATCCTGATCTTTAAAGTGTCTCTCTACTAAATTTTCTTGCTCGCTCGACTTTTATTTACATAAGCACATCACCATCATCTCAACACTTGTGAAACAAAAAAAGAATATACCTGATTTTTTGAAAACAATACACTTTAAAAACATGTTTCAACATTCAAATTGAATTTTAAAACTTGTTTTAATTTCAAATTTTCATATTAAATTTTCCACTTGCTTGAATTTTAATTTTCGTTTTTTTTAAACGTTTTTTAAACTTGTTTTTATGACAATAAATTTTTGTTTTAAAAGACAAGTTATCTGAAGTGTTAAATACTCCCGTTTTGACAATGATTTGGTAAAAATTAACGGAAAAAAGCAGATTTATTCTGAAATTGTGTGAAAATAAGGAGGAAAAAAATTGTTTTTGACAGAAAATACGAAATTCAAACAAGATTTTGAGGTTATAATCGAAAATAGTAAAAAATGTTACTGGGACAAATATTTAAACGGGATTAAAAGATTGTTTGAATTTTATGAAAATTGTACTTACCAGTGTCAACGGCGTGATCGCCGTGAAATTTCGACATTTATCATTCCTCCTGGGTTAAAACGGAGCTCGAATCAGCTGATGTCTGACGTCGCCATACTCCTCTAACCTCTGTATTTTCCTGTCATTGCAAATTTTTAAAACACTGTTCGACACCGTAGTTAATGAAATGAGAAGGTTGCTATTCTATATTTTTTTCCAATTTTATAAAAATATGAAACGTCGCTATCTTCCATTAAACAAAAATATTCATATTTCTCCATTGCCTGTCAAAGTCATTTGACAGCCATTTTTTATCCACAAAAAAGTTCCACTCTACCTTACCGACTTGACAAACATATTTATTATAATAAAATTACCCTCTAAAATTTATCAATTAAAATTGACAAAAATTGGTTCTAAATTAAAAATTTAGAGAAAAAAATAAATTAAATTTTTTTTATTTACATATATATTCGGTGGAGTGTAGCGGCGCCAATTTTCCCCGCGTAAATTTAAATTTTTGCCTGACATCTGTCGACCGAATAGTGAAACAACTTTTAAATCGCAATAGAATTCTGGAATTCTCCTTCGAATTCTCCGAAGAAACTCGTTGAAACTTGCAAATTGCGATGCGGTAGAAGTTAAACTTTGTACCCTTTGTACCTTTTGTATAATATAATCTGTAAAAATATCTCCTTTGGTATTTTATCAAATGTTAGACGAATTTAATACAGTTATTAAAAATAAATTATCCTTTATTTTCAAGTGAGTAAAAAATCAGTATATATTACTAAGAAGCTATTCTTGTCATTTTAATATCATAACCCTTATGTACGTTTTGAAGGACACTATTAACCCCTGTAAATAATAACAACTTTGTATTTTTAACGGTTTGAGCAATATTAAAAAAGACTTTCTAAATATTCTGAATGTTAATCAAATATTATAATATATAAATATGTAAAATAAATGAATTTAATTCACACGATTAATTTCATAATTAAAATAATTACTATTATTAAGGAAGAATCTGAAAATTAGAAATTGGAAAATTGTAATTTTTATTTAAATGCTAGTTTTAATTGTTTAAACTGTTGAAAATTAAATTTAGAACACATTTAAAATTTAAATTTGTTTTTTTAATTCAAAATATATGTGAAAATATGAAGTTGAACTATAACTTTTGTTTCGATTGTTTGTCAGATTTTTTCTTAACAAATAAATTTCTATATAATTGTTTTAAAAAGTATATTTTACCTACTTATGGTAATAATAATAATAATAATAATAATAATAATAATAATAATAATAATAATAAAAAGGTGAAAAATAATAAAATATAAATGTTGTAAACCTAAAAATATGTCAAATAAAAAAAAAGAGAGAGGATTTATTTAAGATTTAAAGTATTGTGTCTTTTTTTATCTACAGCTTTATTTGAAAATTCGAATGAGTGAGCAGAAGAATCACATCGAGCCGATCGGTGGATCCTGCCACTTGAATTCATCTTGGTAGGTCACATAAACGACCCAATAACAAACATTCAAAAAACCGAAGGATGTCGGAAATACCACACGAGCAACCCTATCAATATGAGAAACGCTATTTATATGCCTTTCAATTCTCTTCCCATGTTTTCGAATTCCACCAGCCGCTTCCCGTTGTCTTCGACGCCTTAAATGGGAAAAATCAACAACACAGGTATATAGTTATCGAAAAATAATAATTATATAATTTTTTTTTCACCTGAATGCATCATCTCCTGCAAGACAATAGAGAAACTGTTTCCATTTAGGTAGACGAGTTTCAGTTTGTGTTTGTCTTTCCATTGTTGATGGTTTACTGCCATAAATCGGCGTTGATTGAATTCCAAAATTCACCGGATCCTGTGAGACAATTTTTTCCCCCAAAAAAGTAACACATTTTTTTCAAATTATTATTATATTCAAAAATGTCCAGTTTTAATTTTTGTTTCGTTTTTTTCAGAAGGGCAAATTTAATGGACAGATGAAAGAAATGAAGAGCACACAGGAAATAAATTGCGCTGGGGAATTTTTTTTTTTTGGCCAAGAGGTGTTTTGAATTTTATGATATGGAAATTAATTTTTAGTGAAATAATTTATAAATGATGAGCGCTTACATTGTAAATTGTGCAGAGCAGTGAATTCCGTCTTCTCGAGGCATTACTTTCGGGATGAACGGCTTGCGGACTGCAAGCTGAGATTGTACAAAACGTATCACCCTCGTAATCCCCATTGGTTGCATTCTCCCAATCCTCCCACTCTTCTTCATCTACTGGAAATTCGCCACTGCCAACCTATTTACAAAGATAATTAATCTTCCCGTTCGTGAGAAGTTATACATAACCAGAACATATTAGTTAAATCAGCAATCAGACCTCTCATTTGGATCACCAACTAATCACAAGTTTAATTGCTATAATAAAATCGAAATATTCAATACGAAAGGTCGGTAAAATTATATATTAATAATAATAATAATAGTAATAATAATAATAATAGAAATAATAGTAATAATAATAATAATAATAATAATAATAATAATAATAATAATAATAATTACTTATATATTAATTGAAAATTATTTTTAATTTTACGACAATCGAGGAAAAATGGAAGAAAAAATTATGTTACCTTCGTGAAGTAATGCACACCGGCGAATTCCAAAAGAGTCGCGATACAGTAAAAGAAACTCATTAGAAGAAACCAATCCAAAGCTGTGGCATATTTAACTTTTGGAAGGTCCGTCCTGGAGTCGAGACTTATCGTGGAAAGTGTGAGGACCGTTGTAATTCCTGTATTTAATTTACATAAATTTCCCTTATTACTGAAGGAAATTCGAGACTTAATTGATTATTTAATTTTGAGAAGAGAAAGTTTTATATAGTTAAACGACAGATTTAAAAACTAGGCCGTCGGGAATTATTTTACCTTTTTTTTTCTCTTTAATATATAATTTTCTACTCTTTTTTTTTTGCCAGGAATGAATTTAATTTACCTAAGCCAACTCGATCGCTAGTGGCTTCCCGGTGGATCCAGAATGAAACCCAGCTCAAAACGACAATTAATACGCAAGGAACGTACACCTGAAAAATAATTCGGAAAAATTTGGATCAACTTCTGTGATTTTCCCCCCAAAAAAAGGGGGAAAAAAAGAGGAAAGAAAGGATGAAAAAAATGGATGAAAAAAAAGGAAGAAAAAGAAAAGGGATTTTTTAAATACCTGAATGAGAAAATAGCCAGTGTGTCGTTGAAGATTAAAGGAAACTTGCAGAACGGAAAATTCACCGTCGCGACGAAGGAATGTAAAATTACGATAAGGAGAGCCCATCAAATCAAATTGAGATAATGTCATTCCGGGGGAAAATTTGACCGACAGTCCCTCTTGCCATTCGTAGACCAATTGACCCGATGTATGAGCGTCTATTTTCAAAAAAGAAAACAATTTCAAGGGTAAGCGAAGTAAATTTAATTTGCAAAATTCTTTTATAATTTAATTTTTTAAATTTCACTCTGAATGTACAAGAGAAAATTTTTCTTCGTACGTTCCATATTTATAAAAAACGAAATAATTTTTATGACATACAAATAGTCGTGTTAAAATTGAAACCACATCTATTGAAATAAAACAAAATTAAATTCACTCGAGCCTCTGCGGAGATGAAAAGTAGGGAAGGTAAAATGAAATGAAACATAAAGTTTGTTCATGCCGCAGCTTCTCTATGATCTATAGTATTTGCTCTCCGGAATATGAGAGAGATGCAAAGGGGAGAGGAGATGGAAATGTGGATGTTTGCATACGTAACGAATCATCCGCAGAATGAGATGGAATGCGTTCAATGTTTGTCGAAATGAGAAGGAATGAAAACACAACTTCCTCAAATCCTCACGCGAGAAACTTTCTTCCCTAGTCGTACATGACGAGGGAAGAATATGGGATTTTCGAAATCTTATCTTACAATAATTAATTTTCACTGACAAAATAATGTTTTTCGTCGACATAATGAGGACAAGGAGAAAATTCGTTGTCATCACACAAAATTGCCTTCAGAAAATTAAGGAAAGTTTGGTAGGGGAGGGGGGAGGGTTGATTTGGAAACTAACGGAGTAATTATCTCTGGGGATTAAAGAATCAAGAATAGAGAGAAAAAAAATGTAAATATTTAAATAATCACCGAGGAAAGTTGTGAAAAAACTTCTATACAAGTGATAAGACAGAAGATTACGTACAGCTTCCTAAGATTAATGGACAGGACTGTCGATCCATTGGAAAGTTTCTTAACTCCATCGGACACTTGGCCTTTATTGTCAGTCTGCATTGCGAGACGTTCCTCTTGAAAAGTGGATTACAGATTGCCGGTACGACATAACACAAAACAGTCGAGGTGTATAAATGTATATTTGATTATCATGAAAAAAAAAAACACTCGGAAGGTGGTTTTCGTTGATGGAAAAATAATGCAATTTTCTCGAATAAGATCGTGTGAATTTTCTCGATTTTAAATGATAAAAAAGAAACATAATAAATTCGCAGAGGGTATAAATAAAAATTAGGTGAATTTTGAGTATTTTTTTTAACTTTTCGAAAATTCACACCGTCTTATTGAGATTTAAAGGCTTAAAGAGGAAAAGTAAGAACGAACCTCATGGAATAAAGGATGTCTCCATCCTGGGATATTCTGAGCAACTTGTTCGGCACTGTAATTGTGTGCACGTAAGAGTGCTTTCCATTGTAAAAGTATGTGTCCGGCCGCCAAATCCTCTCGAGCATCTTAATGCTGAGACTTAGAGATTTAATCGGTCCGAGGAAGCTGAGGCGAGAGTCTCGCCAATATTGTCGAAAGTAACAGTCCATGGAGTAATCCTATGATGCAGAAAAGATTATTCATAAGCTTCACGATTTTCAATAAAAAAAAAAAAAAAAAAAA
>JUFY01028564.1:0-10298 GCA_001855655.1 Leptopilina clavipes | reverse complement strand
TTCATAAAATACTGAATTACTTTATAATATTTATTTACAAAAATCAAAATTATTTATAATATTTAAAATCGCACTATTATGTAATCAATTTTCTCATTCTGTGCGATAAAACAAATTAGTTTAAACATTTGGAACTATTTATCAAGTATAAAATTTATATTTAAATTAAATAATACTTCTAGTTATTAATTTTCAAGTGAAATGAGACAATTAAATTGTATTTGTTACAGATAAAAAAATTATTGCTTTGAATAAATTTTTTGCAAGTTAAAGTAAGAGATATTTCTTTCTTAAATAAAAAAAAGGGTATAATTCTCAATTTCATATTGTGTATATTTTTATAATTAAAGTTGAAGTAATTTCTAAAGGTACGATGCACCTAGTGGAGCCGGGTCAAGGCCATTTCTCTCGTATTGGTGCGGGTTGACTGAATCATTCGTGCAGAATTGTGCATATGCGAGTGCATCGAACTCAATGACCGTTGCAGCTGCAAGCTCATTATTCGGTCGCACTCGGTTTTCTCTCGGTCAACTTCGTTTACATTTCGTATATTATATGCATCAAACCAAAGGACCGCGAGTACAGCACCCAATGCACTGATTTTCAATTATATATATATAAATATCAAAAACTAATTCCTAATCACGGCAAATCATTATAGTCAAAATTCTTTTAATTGTCAATGATTTTAATTCCCAATCGGAAATTGCCAAAACTGACGATTATTTAAATAATGGATCAAATTTTATCACCAATGCTGGAACAAGGTTCAATGCCAATTGCCAAGTTTTTAATTTAAAATTTAAACATTGGGGATTTTCTTGTAAGAATAAATTTCAATCAAGAA
Organism: Leptopilina clavipes; assembly: GCA_001855655.1. Lineage (NCBI taxonomy): Eukaryota > Metazoa > Arthropoda > Insecta > Hymenoptera > Figitidae > Leptopilina > Leptopilina clavipes. The sequence continues at coordinate 9,451 of JUFY01028564.1, read as the reverse complement.
GAATAAAATTTATATTATTAATGATAATAATATTATTAGTATTATTATTAGTACTATTATTAGTATTATTATTAGAACTATTATTTAGTACTAGTATTATTATTTGTACTATTGTTAGTATTATTATTAGTATTAGTATTAGTACTATTATTATTATTGTTAGTACTATTATTAGTACAATTATTAGAACTATTATTAGTACTATTATTAGTATTATTATTAGTTCTATTATTAGTATTATTATTAGAACTATTATTTAGTACTAGTATTATTATTTGTACTATTGTTAGTATTATTATTAGTACTATTATTAGTATTATTATTAGTACTATTATCAGTATTATTATTAGGACTATTATTTAGTACTAGTATTATTATTAGTATTATTATTAACAATATAATTATTTATCATACAGTGATACTGTTAATTATAAACTAATCAACGATTCCCTGATTCTTATACTCTTTATACTTCATCTCGATTATGAGCAACGAGTTTTCTTGCCATCTGTCGGACATTTTCGAAATTATATTGGCGCGAAATTCAAATTGAATTTAAAACAAGAAATTAAATCAAGTAAAAATCATTCATTGCTCCAGTATTTATATTTGAGACTTGGTTTGTACATTCGAATGGCCAATATTATTGACTACTTTGCTATAGAAATTGCTATAGAAAAAAATTGACAATTTTTGCAAATACTAAAAAGTCCTATTTCGCATTAGGTAATTTTTTCAGTGAGAGAGACAATTTTTTGAAATATATATAATTTGAGAACATAAAGGGACGTAAATAAAATTTGCGGATTTATATATTCGGAGAGACGCTAAAGGGACGAAGCCCAGTAACAGGGTTAATGTACTCATGGGTTTTGCAGTGCGCCAACGTGTCACACATATATTCAATATTCTTGTACGCACTTTTCTGCACGGGATACCATGCAAGTTTACATATATATGTATATATTGTGCTTACGAGATATATCTGCAAAATCATATATATGAGTCAGTGTGTGTATCATATACACATGGGCCCCTAAGACCCTTATAGTCACCAGACACGTCGGTTTTATGAGGCCTTGCTAACATACAGTTGCATACTCTCACTGTGGCTTGCATTATAGTGCATGGGGCATCATGAAGTATATATACATATAGGCTTGTCGCGAAGTTCACTGTCCCATACCAAGGCCACAGGGGCACCGCCCCACTGAACCAATTGTGCCACTTTTATTATATCGTTAGCTCATTTTTGTTCTGCTTTATTACTCATAAAATGCCCTTATTTATTCTCCTCTCTTAGGAACCATTGTTTTACATCATTGGACAATATTTTCACTAACGAATAATAATAATCACGCAGGAAATGCATGTATATCTTTACTAAAATAATACACCTGATTTTTAAATTATATTGCCCATTAATGCACCTGCTGATTAATTTATAATCTTCTACAAAGAATCTGATGGCTATTTAAATATTATAATTATATTTATAAAATTAACTTGTATATTTTCCCATTTAGAAAAAATTCCCTTTAATATTGAAGTTCTTTTTACAAATATTGGTTATTTTTTATATGCGGAAATAGAATATAATTTTTGAAAAATATAACTGCATTCTGGATTTTTTTTTGCGATAAAAGAGCAAGTAAATTGCGAACCCCGGGAAATGCGTTGGGGATTGGGAACCCCCAGACTGGAGGGGATTGACCCAGACACCCCCTCCAGTGCAGACAACTCTCTCCTCTAACTCGCCATAGCTTCCAAAAAGCCCTACTCCACTAATGGGGGATGGGGTGTAAAACCCCATCGGTTTGATAAAGCATTGCACCGCCCTCGCACGATGGATGTTCCATCATAGTCTTGCAAAAAAAAAAAAAATATGAAACAAAATTTTTAACTAAACTTTATGAACAAGAATCTATATTTTAATCTTTTTTTTCTATAATCTATCTATTTAATCTATTAATGTACGAACGGAAAAAATTTATTTCCCATAAAGAAACGATTTACCAACTTTTTATTTTTTTCTTAACTTTATTATAAAATTATAAATAATCTTTGTAGAAACGGTTAATTTTTGTACATACAATTTACACTGAAAAAAATATTTATTTGATTCAAATAACCGATTACTTGTCTATTATCAAAAAAATATTTACTTGAACCAAATAATTTTTATTCGAATCAAATAAAACGAAATTGAATAAATAATTTCTTAAAATTTATTTGATACAAATAAATATTTATTTGATAATAGTCAAGTAATTTATTATTTGAACCAAATAAAATTTTTTTTCAGTGTACTCTCAAAGTCTGAATTACTTAAAAATAATTAACTGTAAGTAAACAATTTTTTTTCTGACTTTTTTTAATAATTAGTAAAAAATAACTCTAAGTAAACAATTTTTTTTCTGGCTTCTTTTTAATAATTAGTAAAAAATAACTTGATAATTATTAAAAAAAATAACTAATTTTCAGTTGAAATATAACGGATAAAATAGTAAAATTTGACTAATTGAATTAGGTATCACTCATTTTAGTTATTTTGACATGACACTGAAATTGAATTTAAATTAGAATTAGTCATTTTTAACTAAATGATTAGTAGAAATATTACTATTTAAATCAGTGACTAACTTTTTGGTCTTTTTGCTATCAAATATTTGTTATTTTTAACTAATTCATATTTATAAATCTGAATTAGTTAAAAATAACTGTTAGTAAATTCTTGGCTGAATTTTGTTTTTCAACAATTAGTAAAAACTAATTTTTACTGAAAAAATAACGAAAAAAAAGTCAAATTTGACTAATTGAATTAGTTACCACAAAGTTTATTTGTTTTTAAATAATCTAAAAGTGAATATAACCAATAATAATTACTAATTTTTAACTAAATTTAGTAGAAATATTAGTTATTTAGTTATTAGTTTATTAGTTATTTCCAAAATTAGTTATTTTTAACTAATTCAAATTTCGAGAGTTACAATTTCAGTCTTATCATAAAATAAGATTTTTTTTTGACAAACCAAGTTGAAAATTTATGAAACCTCAAGAGATTTTCCAACCACACATTTTGTAAATTTTACAAGAATTATTTTCCAAAGTTTCTCCACTTCTCATACGTGTTCTAAATGACTCCCAAGTCTCAAATATTCAAGAATGTAACACATTGGCTTCAAAAGGTTGAAACTTGGAAGCAAGCACATTGAAATTCTTACTGAAAGTTGGATATCAAGCTCAGGGAAGATTAGAAGAAGAAAAAGAAGAAATACAATCTCCTGCGTGATAGTTCGGGCAATAGGTGTCAAGACAAGTAACATGGGTTTATAATGCAGCGCATACCAACTACTTTCATACTACTTTTTTTTCCTTTTTTTTCTAACCGATTGTTTCACATTCTACATCCCTCATTCTTAAGATACGCGAAAAAATTCCAAACAAAAGATTCTTTGTTTTGATATTTTTCCGTTTTTTTTTCGTTGTTATTCAGAGCGTCGTTCAAGAGATGAATAGACTGGGAATGATGGTGGACTTATCACACGTATCGGTGCCCACAATGTTAGACGCCATGAGCACATCAAAAGCTCCAGTGATCTTTAGTCATAGTAGTGCTCACGCCCTCTGTAATTCCTCAAGAAATGTTCCAGACCACGCATTACGTCTTTTGGTAAGTCTCGACGAGTAACTTTATAAACCTATGCAAATAAGGGCTCAGAATTCTTTCAACTTGAAAAGCGCACAGATGTGCACAACGTTTCTTTGCAGAAAAACCATATTATCGTTTTTTCTGTTTTTTGTTTTCATTCATTTTTATTTTAAGAAGATGAGATTTATAAACGCGACTCCCTCAGAATTCTTTCAGAAAAACTATTCTATTTGGAAAAAACTTTTTTTTTAATTTAAGAAATAAAATTAAAATAAAAGTTTCTTTATCTTCTTTCACAAAAGAAATTCATTTAATTCTATTAACCCATTAAGTATCCATTATCACATAAATATTTATTTGTATCAAATGAAGTTTATTTGAGTCAACTAAATTTTATTTAAAGACAAATTATTATTTCACTTGCAGTTTATTTGATTTAATTAAAAATTATTTGTTTCAAGTAAATATTTATTTCATAATAGACAAGTAATCGATTATTTGAATCAAATAAATTTTTCTCAATGTATAAAATTATAACACTGAGAAAAATCTGTTTCTTTCAGGCACAATCAGGAGGCATTGTAATGGTATCGTTCTACCCATATTTCATCAGCTGTGGTGAAAAATCTACGCTAGAAGACGTAGCCGGTGAGATTTTTTTCACGTTCTTATTAATTGACAGAGATAGCTTTTAATCTCCCTTTTCACTCCTCGCAAAAGACCCTTATCCCATTTCCCTTCTCTCTCTCTCTCAAAAAAAAAAAAGAAAAAATCAAAAAACGCCCGTAATTCAGACTCCGTAAAAGCTCAAAGCTCTCAACCTATGTGAAAAGTAAGAAGTAATTGAAGAGGAAAGAGTGAGAGATTTTAACCAAAGAAAGATGCGGTAAAGTGAAGAAAAAGGAAACCGGAACTTAATGCCGTGACGGCAATATGGCACTCACAATCTTTGTGGTTAACGAAAATTTTCGCGCCTTAAATTTTTAATATATAAAACTAATTTTTACTATACTGGTGAAAAACATTATTGTTTATCAAAAAAAAAAAAAACATATTCAACCAAAATTTACATATTTCCCTAACAAATAATTTCAATAATTAACCAAACAATTTTCCCCCCAAAAAAATTAAATACCAAATAATATTTTTATATAAATGTTTATCGAATTCTTTAAACATTTATAAATTTTTTTACTTTTCTCGTATATATATATGATCAATAATTGTCAACTGACCGTAAATAAAATTCTCTCGCACGTATTCAATTCATATGTAGAAGGTAAATCGCACAGTTCATCCCAGCAATAATTCATGCAACACTGAGCTTATAATTCTTTCGCGCTTAGTGAACCATATCAGCGTGTCGATATATATCCCGATTTTTCACAATCAATATTCCCAATCAACCGATTAAAATATTGCTTATTAATGAAAAAATGACAGACACATTACATTGTTATGCAAAAAAGAAATCTCTGCAAAACACATTGCCATTTTCATATCCTAATACTTTGAAAAATTTATAAACTCAGTTAAAAAAATTTTTTCGTTTCAATAAACATTTTTTAAAATTTTATTAAAAAATTTAATTTAAAAATTAAAAATTAAAATTAATAAATATAAATTTACAAAACGAATATATATTGAAATTGAAAATTAATTTCAATTAAAAAACGAAAAAACTATTAATTATAAATAAATATATAGAAAAAAAATCCAATATTTTACGGAAGGCGACTCATAAGAGAATCGGAAATAATGAGCTATCCGTCCCATAAACGACAATGTCGATGTGGAAGCGGAACTTCAGTCGATTAGTCACATCGTGAAATTACGAGATCAACCACGAGATTATAGACTGTGCTCGAATATAATGTTTACTTGAATATAGGGAAAATTATGTGAACTGTATGCTCTAATATTATCTCATAAATATACATATATGTTCATATATATATATTTGTGTATCTCAAAGCAACGTTTCAATATCATTTCGCATTAATAATTTTCATACAATATCAATTAGGCTCATTGCTAATGTTAAGTGAATTGTAAATCATCCGCAACGATGTTTTGATTATACAAAGATCAAATATTGCAACCAGAAAATAAGATAATTCAAATATTCCAATATCACGTACGTATCGAGTAACAAAAAACAATAGCGCGAACATTTTGCAACAATATTGCCTCAATATTGTTCTGCAATATTCTGATAATTCCATTACACACTGAAAAAAAATTTATTTAGTTCAAATAACCGATTACTTGTCTATTATAACAAAAAAATATTTACTTGAAGCAAATAATTTTTATTTAAATCAAATAAATAATATTTAAATGGATCAAATAATATTTTATTAACTCAAATAATAATTAAATTGACTTAAATAATATTTAATTCATACTCAAATAAAATTTATTTGATACAAATAAATATTTATTTTATAATAATCAAGTAAGTCATTAGTTGAATCAAATAAATTTTTTTCGGTGTAAAATTAGCGTTATTTAATTAAAAAATGTAAATTAATTTCTTTTTGTGCGTTATATTAATTTTATTTAGTCGCATTTTTCAAGAAAATTTATCATTCAGATGAATTTCTATTTAACTGAATTCTAAATTGAAGAGATTTTTAATTAACATTTCTTTTAATTAGCAAATTTTTCATTCAGACAAATTTCTATTAAACCAAATTTTTATTTAACAAGCTTTTAAATTAATTTTTTAAAATAAAAAAACAGTTAAAAATAGTAAATAGAAATTCGGCTAAATACAACTATTTTATAAAAAAATGCGATTGAATAAAAATTTAATTATACAAAAAATGTTTTTAAAAGAATTATAATTAAAGGAGATTCCTTTTTAAAAAAAATTGGTGTAATACTAATTCAACTAATATAAAATAACTAATATAAAAAATTAACAAAAAATAATAAATTATTAATTATCAATAATTAATAAAATATTAATTATCAATAATTAATAAAATATTAATAAAATAATTAATAAAAAAAAGTAACATTCACAGAAAAGCTTGGGGCAACATTTAAAAAATGTTGCCTCAATATTTTTGCACTGATTAAGTATTTCAGAAATAATTATTTTTGAAACTGATTTTTTTAAAGAATAAATCCTATCGCAATTTTTTAATTCCAAAATTAGCATTTTCGTCATAAAACTGAGAGTTTTATGTTTAAAAGAAAAAAATTAATACACTTATTTAAAGTGACGCGAATTTATTTAACTGTTTCGCAGAAAAGGTAAACCAAAGTCGATAAATAACTTTTTCCGCAGAAAGTGCCTTCAATGAATAATTAAAATATAAATGAAATGAAGTTTTCAGAGGAAAAAAAGTAATTAAAGTTTGCAGGGATTGAGCTTTTACCCTTTTAAGAGTCTTTTATGTAAAAGAGTTGGAACGAAACTTATGAGTCCAACAGTAAGAAACGAGGAAGTATATATAAGAAGACGATATAACCTATATACAAACTCTATTTCACTCAAATAAAATTATCACAACGTGAAAAGAGAAAATATAAAGAAAATATAATTCAAAATTCGAATTTACTAAAACCAAAATAATTTTTTTTTTTATTTAAATTCTAGCTCATATCAACCATATACGAAAAGTGGCTGGAATCGATCACGTGGGAATTGGTGCTGGCTACGATGGAATCAATTTGTGAGTATTTTTTTTCCATCATTTTTTTTTAACTGAACAATGAACTATTAATTAAATATTATACGGAAAGTGCGTGAAAAAAAAATTTGTTTTCTTTTATCGAACAAGGCGTCGACAAATTGAATATTATTGACGAACACTTCATAGAGAATTGCAAAAAATTAATTTCTTTCAAAAAAAAAGTTATTAAAAAAATAATTATTATTTTCATCAAAAGGATATAATGAGTCAAAGTTATATGAATATGAATTTCGCAGAATATTAAAACAAGCTTGTGTTGAAAAAGTTGTTAAATTATTCAATGTTTCCAATTAAATAGTCTCCACTCGACTATAAATTTTAATACATTACTTTTTAATGCTTTCGTGTATTTCCTCTCAATTTGCTACAGCAAATACGCTTGTAATTATTTGCAAATAATTAAAAATTTAAATAAAACTAATAACAGTGGATTATAATTAAATATTTAAATTATATTCTAATTTAATCCAAATTCAACTGGGGAATTTAATTTTTTCGAAAGGAAGAAAATTTTCATCATTTTGAGATAAATATGCACTTATTGAAGGAAATCAGAGACAGTCTTTTTTTTTACAAACTCACATTATTTGTTTGAAAATGCGATTTGCATTTCATACTGAAAGCTTGCTAGTTTGCGCACAAGAATACTTATGTAAGCACAGCAGGGATTTAGCAGTTGGGCGCGTGGTTATTAAATAAACATGGAGTGCCCCTATCTTCTATTTAAACCAACAGCAAAAGCGATTCACAGTTTCCATCTTTAAAGAAAGAGTATAAAGTTCAAAAGAACAAAAATCAAGAATCGAGGGAAAAAAAGTTTTACAATTCATACTACTTGGTAATCAGAAAAATTTTAATTCTGAATTTTCATCCAAAGGAGAATGAAACCACGAAGAAGAAAAAGAAGAAAACTGAATTTTTATTTAACGAGGTCATGACCCGAGTTATATTTAAGTAATAACTAAATTTATCACCTGTTACTAATTCAAGTGAAGAAATTTTTAATTTACTTCAATCAAACAATCCATTTGAAAGTGACAAAAAGAAATAGAGATAAATCTATAATTAGAACAACTGTTATAAAACTTACAATCATTTTTATCCGCCTGAACACGATTTCCATCCAAGAAGCGCTCTCAAATGATGATTACGTCTGCATACACCGGATTCCCAGGAGAAGTAGAATTTCTTGCAGGTTATCTAGGGGGAAAATTTTGTAAAACACGAAAAACAATATTTAAAGCAATTAACAAATATTTAAATTTGTGAATTGCATTAAATAGAAATAGCAATTAAATTAAACAACATAGTGACAAAAAAGACAAATCAATTCAAAAAAGTAGATCTTCATTGCTGCTCCAGTGACACACTGCGTCACACGCAGGTGTGTGGTTGGTGTATCGAATTTTCTTTCCCGATTTCCCTACCTATAGTTGTATTAACGAAAAGAAGAAATATACACACCAAACCGATTCGCGATTTCCCTACCTAAAGTATTATTAACAACGAAAAAAAAAACCGCTTCACACATACAAAAAAAGCTATTCCTACCTGCCCGATTTTTGCCTACCTGATTTTTTAATCTAATCGAATTATTTAAGACAAACCTATTTTTATATCACACATTCAAGCACTCCACGGTTCTCACACACTCCGCCCAGGTGCAAAGAGCCTAAACTAGGGCTAACGCGTCCCGGGACGGGTTACCATCACCTGAGCTCAAATCACCTGAAACACTCAAAATTACAAATTACATTGAATTTAAATTTACTATTTTGTTACAAGTTTAAATTTTAAATAAAAAAAAGTTTTACATTACTTTAAATTTACCTTCATGAATAGAAAAAAATTGTTGCAAATAAATTAATAGTTAACTTCAATAATCAAATAATGTAAAATTTAATACAAAGAACAAGAAAAATTAATATTGTCAATAATTTTAAAGCTAAGAAAACTGTTATAAATCTATTTTTAATTTTACTTTTTTATCAAAAGAATTGAAAATTACTTTGAAACGTGAGAAAAATTTGAAATCAAATCAAATATTGAAAAAAACATTACACAATATAAATGACATACATATAAATACAAA
>JUFY01028557.1:8551-18920 GCA_001855655.1 Leptopilina clavipes | reverse complement strand
AAGCTTATTGAAAAGCGACGAAATGTGTTTTCAATGTTTCTCTTGTTGCGAGGCGAATGCAAATTTTCTGATTAGCATTCCGGTAAGTGAGCGAAGAGAGAGGGACACACGGATTGGATAGAGTGACAAGAATCCTTACCAACAGAATAAGACGGCGATGAATAGACTTAATGAACAATGGACGGAGAGATAATATTATGATTAGATAGATAAGTTTATTATGACTACTATCTTTGCAGCTTTTGCGCCTGTTTTCTCCTATTCTTTATACGTTTCTTTGAACCAAACAAAATTTTCAAACACCAGTGGAAATCAAAATACTCTCTGCTTTTTCAAATTTTGCTTTGTACCAAACTAAGCAATCAACAAAAATTTGAAAAATCAAAGACGATTTTGATTTTCACTGGTGTTTCAAATTTTGCTTGGTGCCAATTTTGGTTTGGTTCAAACTAAAATTTGAAAAATCGAAGACGATTTTGATTTCCACTGGTGTTTCAAATTTTGCTTGGTTCCAATTTTGGTTTGGTCCAACAAAAATTTGAAAAATCAAAGACGATTTTGATTTCGACTGGTGTTTCAAATTTTCTTTGGTTCCAATTTTGGTTTGGTCCAAACGAAAATTTGAAAAATCAAAGACGATTTTGATTTCGACTGGTGTTTCAAATTTTCTTTGGTTTCAATTTTGGTTTGGTTTAACCGAAAATTTGAAAAATCAAAGAGGACTTTGATTTCCACTGGTGTTTCAAATTTTAGTTGGTGCCAATTTTTGGTTTGGTCCAACCAAAATTTGAAACTCCAGTGGAAATCAAAATATGCTCTTTGATTTTTCAAATTTTGGTTGGACCAAACCAAAATTGGAACCAAAGAAAATTGGAAACACCAGTCGAAATCAAAATCCTCTTTGATTTTTCAAATTTTCGTTTGGACCAAACCAAAATTGGCACCAAGCAAAATTTGAAACACCAGTAAAAATCAAAATCATCTTTGATTTTAAAAAATTTTGGATCAATCGTAAAAAGAAAGGTGCGCTAAAACGGAAAATCGACTGTACGATGTATGAAATGATAGTAGTTGTATATGAAAGAATTTAGACTAATTGTTTCAAGGTTCAGATGACGATGATCATGCTGATGATAAACGAACGCTTGTGAAACAAAAGCAGAAAAATCCCAAGAACTGTATATAGCATACAACAAGATATTAAGTATATCTTCTGATCGTAATTACTGCCGCCAATGACAAAGTGAATCATTCATTGTATACAAACGAGTGGATTAGGCGCCCACAAAAAGTAACGACAGACACGACATGCATGACAAACATTACCCCTTTCTGCCGATCCCGAACCCAAGATAATGAAATCGTGAGAAAAAAAAAGAGACTCCCATTGTCGCCGATTTCTGATGAGCACACACACGAGGGATCATGTCTCCTATGCAAAGTAGTTTTGAAATTTTCCCTTATTTTGTAACTCTAGAAGCACTCGGATTTTTTTAATTTTAAAATACATACAATAGAAGAAAGTTTCTTAAATCCAAAACAATCGTTTTTTGGTACCAAACTTAGTGCCAGTTCTCTGGATCATCATTAAATATTTAATTTCTATATACTGGAGCAAAAATATCAATTTGCAGACGTGTAAAATACTCGATAGTATTGAAGATGACGTCTTATCAAAATATATGCGCGCAAATAGAGAAAAATGCGTGAAATATGAAAATAATATTGACATTAAGACCGCGTGCATTATCATTTATGTTGTTAATCGTATAAAGATGAGGATTTCTTAAACGAGTATTTCCTCATTGGTGGATTAAAGATTAGGAAAGCGTTGATAGAACAAGAATAAAGTATAAATCAATGGATAAAGTTATAAAGAAGTCGTAAGTCATTCGAGTAACGGGTTCGAAAATCTATTAAAAATGGCTATAAATTAACGAAGCTGCGTAATCTACAAGATTTTTTTCTTCTTTTTTTTTTATATAATATGTACATATTTTTATCCCAGGTTTTAGTTTTTTTTCCTTTTACGTGTTTACCACATTTTCCTCCATTATGCGGCAAAAATTTGTCCCATTATTAATGGCATAAGTAACCTATTGAATATTATTCCCCTTTACAGAATATGATAAAAAAAAATGCTAACACGGATGAATTTAATTCTCTAATTGAATATATACTGTCAATAAATTAAATTATTTCGAAAGATCTGAAGTTGAAGGATTAAAATTTCATATTTTGGAAATTGTATCCGACACGGTAGGAAACAATTTTTTCTGTCCCAGAACAAAAAAAATTAAACTGCATTGTTTTAGAGATTTTTGGTACAAAAAAAGCAGTGACATGTATTTTTATCCCCGAAAAAAGCAAAAAAATTTTTTTCGACGGTCAACGTCGATGGTAAAAATTCAGAGACGTAAAAATATTTGAAATTTAGTAAAATGCTAAAGGAAGGGAAAAATCAACATGGAAAGAAACGTGTATCATTTTTCAATTATTGATGATACATATTAAGGAATTTAATTTCCCACCCTGTTTATATTAATTCTCATTAATTATTCATTAATATAATTATTCGTGGCAGAATGTAAGAAGAAAAGTTGAGATGAGAGTGAGTATAAAATCAAAGATGACGTGTCTATCGAGGCATCCATAAATCCGTGAAGCCTGTTTATAAATCTTCAACTGATATACCTAGATCCAATTAACTTTATGAATTCAAAATAATATGCATATAATCCTCATGAAAAGAGAACATTGTTGTTCGATTGGTTAGTACTTATTGTTGTTCAATACTATTTTTTTTGCTTTGTCACAATACGTACAAAAAAATACATACATTTGGAAAATTTTGCCTACAAAATTTTGCTCCCATTTTATGAATCAAAATTTTCCTTTTTCCGATTCGATCAAATTTTTCCAAAAAAACAAAACATCCGAAACATATTTTTGTTTCTAAAGAATCAAAAGGAGTAAACGGCAAAATTTATTTTTCTGATTCAAAATTATCATGTAATGATACTAACGAACCTGGCGGGAAGGCGAAATACTACAGGTCGCGTGTTGCATCGTTTCGGTTGTCACTTGTTAATTGTTATGCCTCAAAATTAAAGAAGAAAATTTTCATTTTTGACCTTAAAATCAACCCTACAGATTTTGGTAGTTGATTTTGAAACTTTGCCTGAAAAATTATTTGCTAAAAGCGAGGTTAAATGGCAAAATAAGTCGGGAGGATTAATTTTACTTGGACGTTGCAATGAGTCAAGTACCTACGCGACTTATTTTCAGTTGAGATTTTTTTTCTCTGAATGACAAAGTGATGTTTTCTGCATGTTAAATATTGACTTCTTGTAACATGTTGCGGCCATTATCAATATTTGGACGCAACTATTAACACGTTCATGTTTTGTCTGCTCTGAAAGCTTGAGAGACTCCAACTCCGTCGACTTACTAACCCATTGCCAAAGGATTCGTGGGATTTTCCCGACAAACTGTTCCGACTTCTTATTTTATATGTCATTAGTGCAATTAGTACATAGTCTCAACTGAAAGCGACAGACACTTTGTTTTCAAAAACATTTTCTCATTTTTACATTTTCTAATATTTTCCTTTCTTATTTTAATTTACAAATCTAGACGATTTTACGTTTCAATTTACACGATCTTTATCTACAACTAGAACAATTTTCTTATTTTAACTCACATGATCTTTAGTTACATATTTCTTTTCTTTTTCAATTTTTTCCTTACTTTCCAATTCTAATCCTTTTTCTATTTTATTTCTTTTTGTACTGCGGTTCGTCGATTTTGAATGCAGTCTGACTTTATAGACCGCCGTAAATTCGTTCCATGTCGTGACTTGCTTTTCGTTTAGCGTTTTGAACACGCTATTTCTTGCAATTCGAGACTTATCGGATGTTAAATTTTATTGTTTGTTTTATTGTTTATCTCAAAATTCGCATTTCGTAATTTCACCTGTGTAGGGTTTTTTCTTTTCTTTTTTTAATATTTTGACACCTACAATATTTTCCCATTCACGTCAGTTCACTTTAATGGAGAGTAATTCATTAACCCATAAATTACGAATTCACTCAAGTGTGACACACTAGCCCACACAATTTACGACAACAATGCCCTCGAACCGTCAATTTTCATTAATAGTTTTCTTCACTGATTGTAAAAATTGCCATTTCAGTATTTAATTTATTTATTTGTGAATACAACTCAATTAGTTTGATGGTTTTTTTTAGAGCGGTATATGTTATAGACGGTTGGAGCAATTCAGTTGACATTGTTGTGAAATTTGCTGAAGATTTTCTTCAGTTGTGTGTCCATAAAAAGTAGAAATTTGCAGGTTAGGTTATTGTTTAGGTTAATATTGTTGTATACGTTTTAGATTCGGATTCAGTGTCCTGTAGTTAGTAGTAAACGAGTACCATGACGATAACTTTCTCCTTTTCCAAAATTCAAACGGAATTTTCAAAAATTTTTTTTGGTACTTTTTTTTAATTTTTCCGCCTGTACTGTTTTTATGTTTTAGATTCGGATTCAGTGTCCTTGAGTTAGTAGCAAACGAGTACCATGACGCTAATTTTCTCCTTTTCCAAAATTCAAACGGAATTTTCAAAATTTTTTTTGGTAAAGTTTTTGAGCTTTTCCGCCTCTACTGTTTTTATGTTTTAGATTCGGATTCAGTGTCCTTGAGTTAGTAGCAAACGAGTACCATGACGCTAATTTTCTCCTTTTCGAAAACTCAAACGGAATTTTCAAAAAATTTTTTTGGTCCTTTTTTTTTAATTTTTCCGCCTCTACTGTTTTTACGTTTTAGATTCGGATTCAGTGTCCTCGAGCCAGTAGCAAACGAGTACCATGACGCTATTTTTCTCCTTTTCCAAAATTCAAACGGAATTTTCAAAAATTTTTTTTGGTACTTTTTTGAGTTTTTCCGCCTCTACTGTTTTTACGTTTTAGATTCGGATTCAGTGTCCTTGAGTTAGTAGCAAACGAGTACCATGACGCTAATTTTCTCCTTTTCCAAAATTCAAACGGAATTTTCAAAATTTTTTTTGGTAAAGTTTTTTCCAATGATAATAATTTCTTTTTAGCTATCAAACGAGTTATCGAGTAATCTGTCTGAATTTGGATTCAATTTGCCCGAAAATTCAAAAATTAATGTCGAATTTTTCAAAAGGGGTTTTTTTTTACAAAAAACGTTAAAAGTTTAGAGAAATGTTTATTGCCATAATATTATTTTAATGCCGGTCAAAACTAGGATCAAATGTTTGTTGAACTCTTTTAAATTTTACGCGCTTATTTAAATTAAAATGAGGAACGTGTTTTAGGCGCAATAAAATCAAAATTCCCCGACACGCTTTGTTCCTTCTTGACTTTCATATTTCGGCTTCGGGTTTCTCGTTCAATTTGAAATGTGACCCACCGTTAACCATTTCGACGAATTTTGAAAGAAGAAAAAAAAAACACGCAAACAAGAACTACCTATTGATAAAGAATAAAGAGAAAATAATTGATTATTGAAAGAAAAGAAATTCCATTGCTTGTGTGTGAAACAAAAGAAAAGAATTTTGATTTTTGTGGTTAGTGAGTGCGCGTCTTTACTACTCAAAGGTCGGCAAAGGTGATAACCGCGAGAAATATTAAAATTCCTCTTAAACAGTAAATTCAATTTGATAAATTGAGTAAGAAAACTTTTCCACAACTAATACTTCCTAGACAATAATTATTTTAATTATTCCTACGAGTGAGAAATATGTAATTTTTTTCCCCGGAAAACTTGTCCATACGGGACAATTATTACCAATATATGTATATATAGTTGAACACTTTTGTGTATATAATATAATTTATCTGACACACAGAGTTTCGAATATTAAAATCCGGATTGGGAAAAAAAATTATTGTGCGAAGCAGGGACATTTTGAGAAATGGGATAAATCGCAGTGTCGTGAAAGAAACCAGACTTGTATAAACCGGGGGATAATGAAGTGCACGCGATGCAGTTTGCACTATATATGTATATCTTGCATTTTGCAAAATAAATAAATAAGGATCAATAAAGCATTAACATGTGAAAAACGAGTTGCAAAAGAATCGAATCCGCTCCGATGAAAATAAAAATCAAGTTCTCCTGGATGTTGAAGCAGACACTCGATGTGACAGGACATGATCGTATCAAATGTACTTTAGCAGATATAAGATTGCTCCGAAACGGATCCAACCTCTGTGGCAAAAATTTATATTTCAACCTTCATTAGTCCCCGGTTTCTTGTGGGAAAACTACTCTCGCCCACTCTCTGTCAATACAATTCGAAGAAAAAAATTTATCGCCAGTATTAAAATTGACAACAATTTTTTTATAATCATTGACACAGAAAGAGCAAAGTCAGAAATTATTTACTCTTTGGAAAATCATTTTTGCCATCAGTGTGATTTAGAATAACTTTATATTAGTTTTCCACATAGCATAAAGATTTTTAATAGTGGAGACGTTTTTTTTCCCCTCGCGATGAGACTTTTCTAAACGTTCTGGGTAATATAAACTTAAAGGACATTATGGTCGGTGTTTCTTTTTTTTGTAAATTATGAATGTCCGTAAATGTAAATAATCTATAAGCACGTGAATGTTAATTCCACTTTACGTGAGGTAATGTAACTAGCGAGCAATGGTAACTATACACTTGTGTACGTTTGAATACTTAAATTTATAATCTGAGATTCTGAGGGGAGTAAAGATCACAAATTCTTTTCTTTCCAAGTCATCTTGATTTTCTTGAATCGTCTTCGTATGATTACTTTAGAGAAAAATCCGCTTGGTCATTGCGTTTAATCCGCGTATGGCAAACTGTGCGTCTTGTAATGAGCGCTGTAAAAGTGAAACATTTGAGAATTTAAAATGCAATGGTCCGTTATATTCTGATGTCCCTAAATCAAAATTAAATTTTTCCTATTTACCTACTGCGGTATTTTCCACACCATACAATTTTAATTCATCATATTAAATAAATGTTGCAAATCAGTGTCAAGTACATATCTCTAAAAATTGTCTCGACCTTCTTTAAGTCGAGACTTAAGTTTCCTTTAAGTACATAACAAAATAATGAGGGAATTATTAGTTTGTTGTACTGCCTTATAAAAAAAGGAGGGGGAAATAATGAAAAACAGGTTTTCGAAAATGATTTATATCACTGTAATGATTTTAAATTGATTATAAAATATCGTGTATATCTCTGTATCATGTGCATCCCACCACTAAACAGATTCAAGGCGGAACCGCACACACATGGTTCCGCCCCTTATTCTACTGGCGACTTTAATGTTTAATCATGTCATTAGAACGGAGAGATTTGAATAAAACCATAACGCTGATAAAATTATACTTTCGACTCGCCGATAAATTGACAAGAATCCATTATTATATCATTGTACACACTGAGACAGTTTCTGTTTCAAAATTTAACCTTTTGTTGAAAAAATTCATAATATCTTGTTTCAAAATTGCTGCATTTCAAGTTTTTTGAATTTCAGTATTAGTCGATGTTTTTTTGTTTGTTTAATCGTATACGAACGTGGTGGTTTTGACAACATGGTGTGCAGAAAATTAGGATGGTCCATAGTAAATATTGGTATCAAACAACATAATACAGAAAATCAGGATGGTCCATAGTAAATATTGGTACCACACAACATAATACAGAAAATTAGGATGATCTGTACTAAAAATTGATACGGACAACATGATACAGAAAATTAGTAAAGTCCGTACCATAATCTTTAGCATGGGCCATTCTAAGTTTCTGTATCATGTTGTCTGTACCAATATTTACTATGGACCATCCTAATTTTTCAAATGTAGCAGATTATGACAACATAATACAGAAAATTAAAATAGTCTGCACTAAAGATTGATTTGAACATCATCATACAGAAAATTAGGATGGTCCATATTAAAGATTGGTACAGACAACATCATACAGAAAATTAGGATGGTCCATAGTAAATATTGCTACAGACAACATGATACAGAAAATTAGGATGCTCCATACTAAAGATTGGTACAGACAACATCATACAGAAAATTAGGATGGTCCATATAGTAAAGATTGGTACAAACAAAATCATACAGAAAATTAGAATGGTACTAGATATCAGGTACTAAAGATTAGTACCATACTAATTTTCTGTATGTTGTCAAAATCAGCAACGTTCGTAAACGATTAAAAAGCACAAAAACTTCTACTAATATCGAAATAGAAAAAACTCGAAATGCAGAATATTTAATTTCAAAACAGAAAGTCCCTCAGTGTATTTGGAATGGAGAGAAATAATAATGTTCATTTATACTCGGAATAATAATAGAAAATAGACATAAAATTCGTTTAGCAGATTAAAGTTGAATGAAGCAATTTTATCGAACCGTTTTGGAAAGATAAAGTGCAGATCAAATTACGATTAAATCGATTCACTTGAAATATGACTCACACACTTGCATTTATATATGCACATATGTGTGTAATAAATACATATGTATATGTGCGCCCGTCTAAACAAACTTATAATCGTCAGCACGCGAGGGTTGAGGGCACGCTGCAAAATTGTTTGCGAGTTTAAAATACTTGCACACCTACCTATTTCTATAATCGGTCGTGATCCAACGGACGCAAACTACCGGAAATTATTTTTATATGTGATGTTTTATTTTTTTTCCCCTACAATAGGACCCTAATAATTTTTGGAATCCGGAACGGAAGACAATGATGAGCAATTTAATATTATCATCATAATTATCGATAATTGCGCTTTTTATTTCAGAGGAGAAACCCATCAATCGACTATATCCCATTATGTAAAATTGGAACGCGCATTGTTACATAATTCGGGTGCCAAACTCTTAAATTCCGACTAGGATAATTTGCAGAAAAGTATTTCTTTGTTGTCGCGAGTCACGATTCTCAATTTAATCAAAGTCGAAACAATTTTGGTTGAATCGAAATAATTTTGATTGATATTTTTTGATATTTGAAAATGTAGTGACTATGTTCAAAAACAAAAGCGAAATAATAAGTAATTTTTTTGTTTTTGGGATAAAATCGAGGATACAATTTACGATAAGATAGTAAGTAAAAATAATAAATTCTTTGCGAACAGGAAGAGGGAAAGGAAAGTAAAAAAAGAAGTGTTTTAACAAGAGGCAATAATCTCTTTGCAATTATCCGAGACGTCACCCTCGAGTCCATCGACAATATTAGAAGAGTTTGCGCTTGTAACGGTTTATGCGACATTACAATGTGCCCTCTCAATTAGTGCGCATCTCTCTTAATTATACATTGGCGCATATCATTTTTTTAATTTACAACAACTTCTACTATAAGCTGCCTTTCTAAACATTTATGTCAGAAAAATGCACATCTTTAAAGCAATATTCAAGACGATTTTTTTTTTTTTTTTTTTGCTAAAATCCAAAAAAATGTAGCATTAGTCCAATGAGAAAATAAAATCAAGTGCTATTCTGATTGTGAGAATGAGATATTGTATATTAATCATAATATTGAACTTGAGTTGATGGAAAATAATCATTTCATTATGTAGTAACATTGGCAGAGAGATAATTCAGATAAGTGTTGAAAACTTGTGAATGAATCTTTGAAAAATGCGTGCAAAGAATTTAAACAGATATAAATGAAGAAAAGTTGATCAAAGCGCCATGCACGTGATTGGCGTAGGCGACTAGCGTTAGCATAAGCATAAGACTATTTCATTCGCCAGGAATTTCGTTAATGTAAACATTACTACACTTTCAATAATTACGCACATATAAACATTATGTATATCAAAGAAGCCAATCGAGCAGTAGCGTCTCGAATGCTATCGCACGCTCTTTATAGGTTAGAAATGTTTTCTTTTAGATTTCTTCGAGGAAAGTTTTTGATTGAAGACTCATTTTTAATTATCTCCGAAGTCAAAAAAAGCATTTTTTATTAACTGTGTAATAGTATAATAACATAATATAGTAACTGTTTGTAATAATTTTTTACTTTGTAAATAATAGTAAAAGTGACTTTATATTTTTCCGCGTTAGGGTATCTCAACAATAGCTCAGAGGTGCGCGCGCATTTATTGGCAAGTTTAAAAATTGTTAATTAATTATAGGAACTTAATTGTAATTAATTACATCATAATGACTTTATTTAATTATAATTAAATTATTAATATTATTATTATAATTAATAAAATTATTAATTATAATTATAATAAAATTATTAATTATAATTAATTTAATTATAATTAAGTATATAGACTTAATTAATTAAAAATATCTACAATATTGTCAATAGATGCGCGTGCACTTCATCCT
>JUFY01028553.1:0-10614 GCA_001855655.1 Leptopilina clavipes | reverse complement strand
TACAGTTAGCACCTTACGTTTTACCGAACTGTGCGTGAGATTTTGAACACTCAGTTAAAGATTCAATTACGTAACTGTTTTTGAAGCGCTAAAACATGTGTTGTAGTATTTTATGTCTTTTGCATTATCGTTTAATAAAATTGCTTTTACTGAACTAAAACTTAAAAATTACGGTTTGGCCCTGTTATCCCAGTTTTACCGAACTAAATTCAGTAAAATATCAGGAATACATTTTCTCCGTGCACTTTACAGAATTGTCAATTTTCCGAATTGTCACTTTTCCGAATTTTCAATTACCCGAATTGTTAATTTTCCGAATTGTCATTTTTTCGAATTGTCAATTTTCCGAATTATCACTTTACCGAATTGTCAATTTACAAAATTGTCATTTTTCCGAAAGCACTTATGTATAAAAACTCCCACAGACAAATTTAACATTAGTGCTTTCGGAAAACTGACATTTCGGAAAAATGACGAATCGGTAAATTGACAATTCGGGAAAATGACAATTCGGAAAAATGACAATTGTGAAATTTTCATGCGCCCCGAATTTAAATATTTATGCAAAATGTCAATCAAATATTTGATTCTACCGATCTGTTACAAATTTAATAGGGATTATTGTTAAACAAAGATTTTTGAAAACGATTGAGAATTATTGGTTCTAATTCTAATATTTTGTACCTATAGAGGAAAACCTCTATAAAATGTTAGACACTTTACTAAATATTAAGAAGTTTTCGATTGATTTTCTCTAAATTCTCTAGATTCTTAATTATGTAAAAAACACATTTTTGTATGTTTCTCAATTAATTTCTTAATTTCTTGTCACTTAAAATGTCGAAACATTGTTTTGTCGTTTTAATTAAACGACATTAATTAAATTAACATCAAGACTGATTATTTTCGTAAAAGAGACCTCGTAAAAAATACCGCATACAATTAAAATATTGCTTTGTTAAATGTTAAGTACATGACACACGTTATAAATTTAATTTAAGTGAACCGTTTCGTTTCGGGTGTCAATATAATTAAATTATATGACATGCTCCAGAGCAATTAATTAAATACGAAACATGTATCTGAAATAAAGCGTGGAACATGCCAGCCATGGTGTTATATATGACGCGGAAAAGGGGTCAGATGAACTAATGAAATTACATTCGGCTCTAATCTAATCAAAAATCAAATCACAGTATATTCCTGATCACCATATATAGCTAATCAAACCTCGTTATTTAGATTAGCCCGCATAATTAGGATCGATATTTTCAAAATTTCATTACAGTGATTTTCACATGTATTTTTAATCCAAAAAAAAAATCAATATTATTGTGAAACAATAATAAACAAACGGAATTAAAAGTGCCCTTCGAATAGTTCGCAGCTCTTTGGGAAACACGCCCATGGGGTCACACGCAGAATAATGCAACTTAGATATCATCAAGAAATATAGAGAAGACGAGGACGTAATACTTATGCGAAGATACGTTGCGAAAATCATGTCACTCGTCTCTAAAGAGAAACAAAGTGTTAACATCAAGGTCATTTGAAAAGTAGAAAAGTAATTCTGATTATCTTAACTGTTTATAATCGACGAGAAAAAAAAATGAGAGATGATTCATTAGAACTTTTTATACACATTTTTGCAAATATTTATTGCATTATTCCAAAAAATAGAAGGGAAATGTCTTTTCTCATTATTCTTTTATAAAACGGTATTACCAACAGCATCAATTAAATTATTCAAATTTAATTTATAATTTAATTTGTAAATTTCTTCACAATTTTTTGGTATTTGTAGTTTTAAAACAAAAATTTTTTCTTTCTCTCTAATTAAAATTGATAGTTGACATTAAATATTTTTTCTGTGATGAATTTTTAAAACCGAATATTTTAATTTTTTCTTTGTATTCATCGGTATTTTCAATAACCCACAAAAATAAAAATATTACCGTTTTAAAAAATTATCACAGCAAAAATATTTAATGCGAACTGACAATATTAATTATAGAGAGAAAAAAATTTAAAAAAAACTACAAATACCAAAAATTTGGTTTTAAATATAGGTAGGAGGGTGTCTGGATATGAATCTATTTCTACTTGGTCTGACCGAGCGTGCTTGTACTACTGTGTGATTTGTCGTATAAATAACGACCAATTAAAGAAAGCAATCGGCCCAGTAATATCTCTCTTTCCCTGCATTTGACATTACTTTGAAATATTGTTCACATTTGTATACTACGACCACTGTCTGCGTACCGAATAATTATTGGTTTCCGATTTTTTCCTGAGTCCATTGATTTCATTTTTTTTTTTTTCACTTTATTTTGGACCTTTTTTTTCTCCACCCGCACCCATACTGCAAATTAAATGGAAACCTATCAACTACCACGTTGAAAATTGCATGAAACATTTTACCGAGATTTTTCTTTTACGCTCCTGTTTGCATAAAAAGGCAATATTTTGAAACTGCATGGAATTGTTTGATGAAGCCAATATAGCGCACTTTTTAATTTTTTTTTTCTTTCTTTAAATTAAATCAACGACCGCAACAATTTTTTTAAAGCTTTTTAATAAAAACTTAAAATTAACTCATCATTTGAGAAACTGAGGTAAAAAGTGAAATTTATTGAGAATTTTATTATAACCTAAAGTTTAATTCAATTAAAAATTTAAAATTCAATTCAATTTAAATTTAAAATTCAAGATGCAATTTACCAAATAAACCTTTTTCAATTTTTAAAAATAATAAATTACATTGTAAAACATTTTTTTAGATGTTTAAAAAATATTTATATCTTAAAGAACAAAATTAATTTTTGTGATTAATTATTTAATTAATTGATTGATTAATTATTTAATTAATTAATTGATTAATTAATTAAAAATTCCTTTTTTTTAATCTCAATTCCGATAGTAAAAAGTATTTCATCTTTTCAATATTATTAAAGAAAATCAAGATCAAGGAGAAAGTGAATTGAAATTAAATGATGGAAAACAGAATTAAATTCCATTTATCAAAAGACAAGTTATTTGAACAAAATACAATTGTGAGAAGAATCTCTCTTTGATAATTCTAATACACAAACTGATGATAGTACTGATTCTTTTATGTAATATGCTTCAAAAACTTTTTTTGTAAAAGTAATAGAAATGAAAAAATTAGACATTATAATAACTTGAATAAAAAAACATATTTACAAAAAATGTCTTATCCTAGGACAAAGAGGGACAACATGATATAAATTGAGAATCCTAGTGACTCGAAAAATCAACTGCAATATTATAGTGAAAGGCCAGTTTTATCTACACAATTTACAGAATCACTCACTTTCAAGGATCCCTAATTTTCTCACAATTACATTTTCCTTCGAATCAAAAAGTGGAAACATTTCATTGTTACTTTTTTCAAAGCAACGTAGATCCTATATAGTAGTGTCTTTAAAAATTACCTAAGTAATTTAATATAATTTGTTACTAATTCGCTTATTTTTGTTATTTTAACTTTCCGAGTTATTTTTCCAAATATTATTAACTCATTAGTCATTACTATAGAAACACCATCAGAAGTTAATTGTATTATAATTTTTCCTTCAATTTTGACCTTGTTTTTGTTATTTTGTTAATTTCAAAAGAGTCATTAAGTCACGTGATCGCCACAATGTTGATTTGTCGGTCATTTTTCTTTTAAAATAATAAATTAATTGAGCTGGGATTTTGTGAAAAAGTCTAAAATATAAGGAAGGGCAGTGATGTGCAAAAGTTTTGATATTTTAAAAATTATTTGTTAATAATTAATATTATTAACAAATATTATTAATATTATTATATTAATATTAATAATTAATATTATTAATATTATTTGTTAATAATATTAATAATATTTGTTAATAATATTTGTTAAAAGTTTTTAGAAAAAGTGAGATTATGTGCGATGTTGCTGTTCAGATTTTCTAACAATTTTGACGTGAAATGTCTCATATGAATAAAAAAGATTTCCTTTCAACTACTTTTTAATATAGAATACTAAAAATATAAATTGTAGTAACAAAATATATTCTGAAGATTTATGTATTCCTAATTTAAGAAGATTTTTTCATTATTAATGGTATATTGAATTACTATACTATTTTCCCTTTCCGATATTTTTGTCAACGTTATATATAATATGCAGAAATATTGTCTCGAATTTAAGTTCCATCAATTTTTTTGCACATTATACAAACACACTTTCTCACAAAGACGTCTTATAGGTGAAGCGTGACAAATTGCTCACACAGAGATACTCGATATCATAAAAGATTGGAGATAGATAGGAAGATAAATAGACACAGGACAGAAGGCAGACTTCAATTGAAAAGAGATTGATAAACTCAATTTCTTGTCGGAGTGGATGTACCTATCATAATGCAAGAGTATATATATTAAGTATATACACATATACAATGTATATATATTATGCAACAAGATCTTATATAACAAAAAGTACATATACCATATATTTTCCATAAACGTAAAACATTCAATAAAAGTCTAGGTATACAATGTATGATAAAAGATTGTTTAAAACATTGTAAATTTGAGGAAATTATATCGCAAAAAAAGAAGAAAAATAAGAGCGAAAGGAAAAAAGGAGAGAAAGGAGACTATTATTTTCGAGATATCGTGAGATGTATATTCCCAATCACTTTTAAAAGATTACCAACCAACGACTACGTGAGGCCAACGGCTATATTAGTTATTAGACATTATCGCTTATCTTACTGTAATTCAATGCGAACTATAGTAACTATCATGGGAAATATGACATGCAGTGTAACGATTATTGGAAAATTCCTTCAGACCCAACAATCTTTTCACCTGTTATTTTCCATTAAAATTTATCGTAAATGTCAATTATTACATTCCATTAGAATGAGAGATTAATGAAACTTTTT
Source organism: Leptopilina clavipes (assembly GCA_001855655.1). NCBI lineage: Eukaryota > Metazoa > Arthropoda > Insecta > Hymenoptera > Figitidae > Leptopilina > Leptopilina clavipes. Next base: position 5,674 of record JUFY01028553.1, on the reverse strand, counting down.
AGCCAAGTGAAAAATTTACCATTGGAATAAAATTGGTCTAATATTGACCCTAGATAATAAAAAAAAAAATACTGTAATTAACTCGTTAACATTACCAGCTACGATTGAGTCAATATTGAAACAATAATATTGCTAACTTCCCCTTTGCTTATTTTCCAAACAATCAATAAAAATCCTAAAATATTCAATTACTTTTAACTCGGCGAGCGTAAAATTCAACTTTTTAACACCGAGCATAAGGGTATTTTTTACCCTGCAATGATTTTCTATATTTGGATTTTGAATATTAAAAAAAAGCTTGAAATCATGGAAAACTTTTTACCATATTTGTTTTTTATTGCCTAATAATGTAATTTATTAAAGTTACGAGACACTGAAAAAAAATATGATGAATATAAAAATATAATAATTCAAATATAATAAATTACATGTCTATTATCAAATAAATACACCCAGAGAAATGTTTTATTTGAATCAAATATAATTTGAGTTAAATAAAAGTATTTTTGTCTCAGAGCCTAATAAACTATTTATTTGTTTTAAATAAAAATTTTATTTGATAGAAATAAAAAGTATTGTTTGAACCAAATACATTTTTATTTGACCCAAATAAATTTTTATTTGACCCAAATAAAATTTATTTGAAACAAATAAATAGTTTAGTTGGCTCTGAGTCAAATATATCTTTTTTCTGGATGTATTTACTTGAACCAAATAATTTTTATTTAAATCAAATATACTGTAATTGAATCAATAATTTCTGTATTTGAGTCAAATACCATTTAATTGACTCAAATAAAATTTATTTGTTACAAAAAATAATTATTATTTGATTACAAAAAATAATTATTATTTGATAATAGTCAAGTAATTCATTATTTCAATCAAATTTTTTTTTCAGTGTAAATTTTTCATTTATTTAAACAATTCATTATTTATAGCATTTTTAAATAAAACTAGAAATCGGCAATATTTCTATAAAGTCAACTTTTTTTGAGAACTACGTATTTTTTCAATTTTTTTTTCTGCTTAAATTGGCCTTAACTAGGCACCCTAATTAGGAACTAGCTAAAATTGCATGAAAAACATTTTACAATTTAGCTACATTGCCAACATTGGGCCTAGTTAATAAAGGGGAAAAATAGACAGGACCCGGTTAGGACCAATATTTCTGATTAAATATATTATATTGAATTTAAATTTAAATTTATAAATTAAAAATTAAAAATTAAAAATTAAAAATTAAAAATTAAAAATTAAAAATTAAATTTAAATATAAATAAATTAAATAATCAATCGATTGATCTATTATTAATTGTATTTAAAAGCATTTTTTTATCTCTCAAAACTAATTTTTAGAACAAGTTTGAAAAAATATTGCGAAATAGATATTGGGGGTGGAAAAATAAAATTTGAGTTCCCAGGATGATAATTATTTTTTCTTTTTTTTTTTTTTATTTGAAGCAATCCCTGTTTCCGTTATTTGTGCCAGGAGGAATACAAACAAGAGTTTCGATCGGGGTCGAATGTACAAGTGTACAGTATTATTTTTGGAGCACGCGCGCAAGTTGCGCAGGTCACGCTTGACAATGGGTCGTTACGTATTTTTTTCTCTCGCTTTTTTTAGACCAGAAAAGTGCGACTGGGGATTATTACGAGACTCACGGGATGGACCAAATGTGCACGGGCATAATATGGCAAATTGCTGACCGATTTATACAATCGTTAAATAACAATACATTTTCTTATTCTAAATCCACCCGCCCCCTTTTTTTTCGTGTGTGTGAAAAACTTGTTTTAAATATAAATTCTTTTCTATGTTTAATGCAAATATGCTTAAATGAAAGTTCTTCAATCAAATAATTTTTCCTAAACAGAATTTTTTATGCAAACAAAATTTCATTTTAGTAGAATTTTTAAATATTAAAAAAAGATTTAATTAATCGAACAATCATTAAACAATTTTTATTTGAAGGAATTATTATTACGTAAAATATTCTTATTTGATCGAATTTTAATTAAGTTAAATTTGTCAATTTCTATAAACAAAATAAGAAAAATTGCGTAAAAAAGAGAATTTCTGTGACTGAATTTTTAATATAAAAATTTTGTTGTATAAAAGTTATATAGAATATATAATATAAAGAAAATCCATTTGGATATTTTCTTTTATTTTAAATTGTTAAGAAAATTCTTTGAAGGTAAATATTCACAGAAGAATATTTGATAAAACCTTTTTTCCTTCTTGGAATTTGAAATGACAGGGAAATACATTAGCATCGAAATACAACTTGCCTTTGAACTGCATTCGAAATCAATGGATGTTCCATGGAAGTTGAATTTTATTATATCGATTGAAAGAGATGCAAAATAGTTTACGTTTTTGCATTAACAATTTTTTTCCCCAAGCTATTACAAGCTATATCACTTTTATTTTATTATATACTTCAAAAGGCATTATCGCCTAATTATAATCATTTTAGAAAAAATTCCTCTATATATGAAAACATTTCAAAAAAGAAATAATAAAAGTTTCGTGAAATTAAACTTTAAAAAAAATTTTTTAAATTGCATGAATGCTTTTTATTTCTGCTTTTGGCTCTCGGGCATCATAATTCCGACACCGAGAAAAGCAATGTATTCTGTAGTGACATAACTCTTTTGCATCTCTCGCGTATATGAAAAGACCGAAGTAACCTATGAATATAATTAAAGAAAAAAAAATTTCGAATAAAATTCTCCGTCTCCTACAAATAATGTGACAATTTCTTTTTTTTTTGCTGCACTAACAAATAAGATTTTTTAATGAATACGCATCCACAAAAGTTCCATTGTTTTCCATATCCATAAAAGCGGAATTATAGTCGAAAAAATAATTATTGCAAAAAATAAAATTAAAAATAATAATTATTGCAATTTTCTTACTTCAAAATTTTAATTTCACGTGAATTATAATACATGTTAAAAATTATTTTTCTTGTGTAGCAATTTATTGTAAAAAGAATATTTTTGAGAAATGATTCAAGTTTTCATTAATAAGATAAACACAATTGTTTTTATAGGAAATAATTAATTTTTTTTTATTAACATCACTGACACTTATAATTATTGAATTTAATTATTTATCAACAAAAAGAAATGCAAACAATTTCCATTGATGAAATTTATAATTAAAGGCGCAATTAAGTTAAGAAACAATTTTTGCACATAAGATTCTCTTGTGATATTTTTCTCAATTAACAATAATAATATTCATTATGTGAAAAAATATATTTTTGCGAAAATATTTTGTTTATCAATCGATTATTATTATTTTTTATTTATTTATTGAATAAATGTTTGAAAACTCGTGAGAGTAAATTGTCTCATGACTGTGAAATTGACACACACGGCGAGTGAATGAATGAAAAGTGAAAATCTCTGTTGCTGTATGAGGTATAATGCTAGCCATTACCGCTTATAGAAGGCACTTAGCCCTTGTTACTGAGTCAACGAGCCATAAGCGAACTGCTGCTTGCGCTATTGACTGCGCTAAGGGACCTAATCCACGTCCCTGTGATTAAAGTCTGACTTTTCTGCTATATATCTTACACTAAAATGCACTCCATGTGTTTTTTATATATCCTTTTGGGAAAAATAATCGTTACTTTACAATTTCTTTTGCATAAACTTTTAACTCGAGTATATTCGACATAATTAAAGAGTTATATTTACAAGGGAAAAAAATTTAAATAAGTAACTTTTAATTACCGAGTATTACCAAGTATTACCAGATATTACCAGGTATTACCGAGTGTTACCAAGTATTTACCAACTATTACCAGGTATTACAAAGTATTACCAAGTATTACCAAGTATTACCGAGTGTTACCAGGCATTACCAAGTACAATCAAGTATTACCAGGTATTACCAGGTATTACTAAGTATTACCAGGTACTACCAAGTATTACCAGGTATTACTAAGTATAACCGAGTGTTAAAAGGTATTACCAAGTACTATCAAGTATTACCAGGTATTACTAAGTATTACCGAGCATTATCAGGTATTATCAGGTATTACCAAGCATTAACAAGTATTACCGAGTGTTACCAGATATTACCGAGTACAATCAAGTATTACCAAGTATTACCAAGTAATACCAAGTATTACCAAGTATTACCAAGTATTACCAAGTAATACCAAGTATTACCAAGTAATACCAAGTATTACCAAGTAATACCAAGTATTACCAAGTAATACCAAGTATTACCAGGTGAGTGAACACTTGACTCCCTGAGTAAAAAAAAATACTTCCTAATTATTTGTTTAAATAATTAAACTGACTACTCTAGATAGGACCAAGTTAGGACCAAAGTAGATTATATTAACTAGTACTGCCAAGGTAGGACCATTTTAGGCCCAATAATTATTTCAGGCATACCTTGTCGTTTTTTACACGAGATATTAAATAATTTTATTATAATAAATAATTTTCGAAGTATTAAAAATTATTGCAAATGACGAAAAAAATTATTCCTGTCGAGAAAAAATTTCTCAAGAAAGCGATGTATTGAGAAAAGAAAATAATAGATAAAAAGAAATGTAAAAATTCTGTCTTAAGTTATTTTCTTCACGTTTCCCCCATGCAATTTTATCATGTGTGAAACTCACGGCAAAAACCGATTTTTCACGAAAAGCGAAATTTAACCCCAATATAGGACTTTGAAATGGAATTTCGCTGATTCAATTTTATCAAACTTCACATCAAATCGTATATATCAGCAAAACTTTTGAAAACTACCTGATTTCTTGCAAAATAACTTTTTTCCTCGAATTTACAATCAAATTTTTTACTCATCACTCGCTCTCTTTTTCCAAAATTCATATTTTTTTCATTTGCTAACGAAATAAATAATTAAAACAATTTTTTTTTAAAAATCATTTATAATATAAATAACAGTACCTAACGTTTGTATAAAAAGAAAAAAAAAATTTTTTTTATTAAATTCATCATCAAAAGTAGAGAAAACGATTGTAAAAATGTTTCTGGTATTTCAAAAGATACGTTTTTTTTCTACAATTGCTGCGGATTTAATTAAAAATTAGTTTTTTGTAATTTAAAAGTATAATAACAATGATGTTATCAAAAGGAATAATCTCAGTTTGTTAATCTCCAGGTCACGGAAAATTGTTTAAAAAAAAAAAAAAAAAAAAAAAAAGAGTTGATAAACAGATAGCCAAAAAGGGACAATGACTGTGAACATTTTTTAAGAATAATTGCAGATCAGTCCTTGACTAAACTGCAAACTGCACATTCACGCGCGATCAAAATTGCTTTCCACGCTGAGATTCGTGTCATATCCGGATTTTATCTTGATTGCAATGCCTCAACTAAAACACAAAAACATGGAAAAAAATCTGCTTCCCACACGATCGATCTTTAGATATCAAAATGCTATTAAGTCTTTATCATGTAACATCTTTGTAATTTCATTTTACATTTAATTAATTAAACATCAGTCAATTATCTTTATAAATTTCTTTAATTTCCTATTTACATTAAATAATTATTCATTATAATTCGCATCTATGAAAATTTAATTTTTATTATTATATTATATTGTATTTAATAATAATAATAATTTATGATAGTAAAAAAAGATAAAAAAAATAGTAAAATAATAATAAAATAA
>JUFY01028550.1:8127-35635 GCA_001855655.1 Leptopilina clavipes | reverse complement strand
TACAGATTTAATGGATAATAGACAATTAAATCATTTAATTGGATCAAATAATTTTTATTTGATCCAAATAATTCTTTTTTTCAGTGTAATTAGAATCTGTACCGTTACTCCTTTAATAATTACTTATTTATTATTAAAATTATCTTTAATATGAAATATAAATAAAATAATATTTCATTTCTAAAAAAGCATGCAAATTTACAAGCGAGTGGTAAAATAGCATATTATTTGAGGTTATATTACACGCCGTAGTAAAATTACATTCCCGATGTTTTTTTAAAACTTCGTAAAGTTTGCACAGCAATATAGTTACTACGAATGAGTAAAAAAACATATAGGTTATGTTCAATTACAAGTTCTAGTAAAATTACCACGTTAGACCTGGTGTAACTAATTTCCCACGTCGGACGTAGTAAAATCACACTGATTTTTTTTACAGTGATGTCAACTCAATGTCGGTAAAGAAGACCAGAGTCGGTATAAGGTTTGCAAACAAACTTAAAATTCAATGATCAATTGTCATTTGCCAACAATATTTGTAAACAAATGTATAATAATATTTAAAAAAGTTTTTTTTATCGTTTATGGGAAATTTAAAGAATTTTGAAATGAACAAGTAAGTAAAAAATCTTAAATTTATTTTTAAGCTGGTAATAATTTATAAAAAAAAATCTTTAACAAATCATATATGCCTAAATTGTTTATCAACAGTTTTATTGTTACTATACAAAAATAAACGAATTTTAATAATATATAAAAATTGAAAATTATAAATAGTAATAATTTTAAAATAATTTAAATATTGTAATAATAATTTATAAAAATAATAAATATTTATTTATTTAAAATTTTTTTGAATGTAAATACATTAACGTGTGATTTATTTTCAAATTTTAAATAATTTTTTATTTTCATTTCAAGCGCAATAAAAATAATCCAAAACAGCTCCTTCTCGGCAAAATCCTGAACAACATTTTCTACTTCCACTTGGTTGACACAATTCATTTTTTGCTAAACAAGCAATTGTAAAAGAAGTCATCATCAATATTGTTGTTAATATCAACAATAAGTCATTGAATTTTGAGCTGGACATTTTTTTAATCCCCCTAGGAAATTAATAAATACGGTAATTAAAAAATTTAATTTTAAATTCACTTTTCTTTTCTTCTTTTATAAAAAAAAGTAAAAAAATAAATAAAATTATCACAAAATAATATTTTTAAAGGTTTTCTATTTTAAAGAAATTTATTTCGAGTAAAATAAGAAGGATAAAAATAAAATGTTAATCAACAAGAAAATACTTACGTGCGATTTATAATATTGAGAAATCTTTGTCAATGAAAATCAGAATTTAAAATGAACCTAATTCTTAAGAATGGGGAAAATTTATATACATGTCGTTACGCGGATAAAGTTAGTCGTTGACAGGATAAATTCATTTTCCGGACAGTTAAAGAGGTAAAGATTTATTTAATTCAACAAATATTGTCAATCATAAAAATGCATTCTTTTTATTAATTTACTGAGATAAAAACAAGGAAAATATTCAACTTTGCAATTATACAAATGTTTTTCATAGAAAAATCTTAATTATATCAGATTTTTTTATAGATATTTTAAAGAATTAAAAAAAAATTAACATTTTTTTTTTAATTTAAACCTTTAAAAAAATTGTTTGAAATAGAAAATATTACGAAAAATAAAAAAAAACCAATACAATATATTTTTCAATTACAAAAAGCGGTTTATTTACTAAACATAATTTATCAAATACAAGCTGACATTAAAAATACTGTCATATTCATCTACTTGGTCCATATTAATTCAATACATATACAATATACAGATATTCTTTAAATTGTCATTTATAAATTCATTCAAAATGGAAATATAAACAAAAAAAAAACGTAAACAAAAGAACACATTTTTTTGTCACATTACCACAAATATTTAAACGTTGCACTTGCACCTATATAAGTAAAATAATTACAAATTTTTCTTGTATAACAAATCAAAAAAAAAATTAATAAAAGTCTTCTTCTGCCGGTTTTGATGACGCGGATTGATTTTTAATTTGCTCCTGATTACCGTACATATCCGCAACTTGTTGCGCAGTAGTCGCGTCCTCAGCATTTTTATCGTCACGAATTCGACAAAATCGCGGAAATCGTAGAGAAATACCTTTCTCGGGATCAGCCTGTTTTTTTAATTTAAAAGAACAAGAATTACTCTCAATTTTAAATTAATTTTTTTCTTTACATTTATAAATAATGGGATAATTTTAATTATATTTTAATATTGTTATGTTATTCTTACGATTCCCATAGCTGCTCGATGTACCGGTGACAGTGACAAATCTGCACATTTTATTTCCCAAACTTGTACCGCTTCGAACCAATGATCCGGCTCGTGGCTACTGTCATAACGATAGTAAGATTTTGGTTCGGAAATCAAATGTTCCTTGAGGAATTCACTATGTTTTTGAAGGTCTTCGTCACTAAAACCGGTTCCAATCTAAAAATGATTATTAAAAAAGTTAATTATAAAGTAATGTTTTCGAGATTTGTTATTTATTAAAAAAAAAAGAAAAACAGATTCCTGGTGAATTAATTAACTTACTTTGCAAATGCTTTGATATTCTTCATTTTCTTGATCGTAACACGCTAATAGAAAACCACCGTAAGTTCCAGTTCGTTTTCCTTTTCCAGTATAACCGCCAATTACAACAACGTCCAGAGTATCGCCCACTCCGTCCAAATAATCTTTCTTCAATTTCAACCAGTTTCTTGACCTCTTCGCTATTTCATAAGTCGCGTCCTGCTCCAAAGTTTTAACCATCAAACCTTCGCAATTGCCTGATTGGAAAAAAAATTATTGCTTCAGTTTCATCTACCCATTGTATATTTAGTAAATAATAAAAATTGAAACATACCTTTCACTGATTCTTCGAGGAAGTCTTGAACCTCTTCCATAGTTGTAGTATCGAGGCTGGTTGCAAATTTCCATTCGCCTTCGACTTCTTTGAAATTATTCAAAAGTAACTCTCGACGTTTATGAAAAGGCTCTTTAACAAGGGGTTTATCGTTAAAATACAATAAATCGAACATAAAAACGCAGACTTGAACTTTAATTTCAGCTTCGTTTGCATCCTATAATAAAAACGAAATTTAAAATTAATTTTCACTGTCCAACAGTTAATTACAAAATTAATTTAGTTGATTAATTTTCTACCTTTCGTTTTCTGGTGCTAAGAATTTGAAATGGTAATATTTGTTTCTTCTCACGATCCCAAGCGACTGCTTCACAATCGAGAATACAACTTTTAACATCCTCGCCACGAGTATTTGGAAATCGGCCAATAATATCTGGATATTTGCTTGTATTATTTTCTTGATTTCTACTGTAAATTCTCACTTCTCCTTTTTCATTTACGTGAATCTAAAAAGAAGAAATAAAATTTTATATTTTTAAATAGTGGAAAAATTTGTTTCTAAAGTAACCTTTTTTTTTTGATAAAATATACATATATAAAAAAAGACAATCAACCTGGGCTCTTTCACCGTCGTATTTCCATTCACAGGTAAATTTCATGCCATCGAAACGAGTTAAAACTTCCTGGACACCTTTCGTTGGATGTGCCAACATTGGTTTCAGTGGAATGCCCGGCGTTAATTTACACTTTTCTGGAAGAGCTTTCACACCGTCTTTCAAAATAACTGGTATAATCTTGTCGTAATTGGGACATTCACTATAATAAAAAAAAAAAATGCCAGAAAATTACTTAAATTATTATTTTATTTCTACTTTTGTTATTTTCTTTATATTATGAATTTTTCTCTTTTTAATTACCGTATTTTAAGAAATTGATCGATGTTCATTGTACTTACCAATAAGTTGTCTTAATAATAAGAGCGACTTCATCGTATTTCTGTTTAAAAGAGTCACTTGATATTTTTTTACTTGCGTTTAAAATTTCAGGAGGATAAATTTGGTCCGGTGGAGTCATAGCACAAGCCAACGCTAAGGCCTGTTAAAATAAAGTCGAAGAAAATTAATTAATGATAAAAATAATTCAATAAATTAAAAAAATTTTCATTAAAGAGCAAAATAGTTTCAAATTCAAAAAATTCTAGATTGTGAATTATTTAATTCTTATTGTTATTAATTTTACTCACTTGTAGTACGGATTGTTCAGCAAGACCGATTCTCAGTTTCCCGGCGAGAGATCTTACAAGATATCTTGCTTCCGTAAAGCGACAAGCAACAAAAAGTGATTGAATTTTATCCATCTTTTTGGTAGTGGACTGAAAAAAAAATTATTTTTTACAATTATGCCAATGTGATAAACTAAAGAAACATAAAGGTTGGATAAATAATTTGGAAAAATTTGAATTTGCACATACAGAGTTGCCAGTCATTTGAGCAATTTCTTTAAGTTTCGTGTAAACAGTGGGTACAGAGAGAGGCGCTGGTTGAAACATTGTCCGTTGATTTGAACGACTTCCCTCAGCAACGATTCCCAAGTCTCCAACTTTCTGTACTTTCGCTTTAATTTGAGCCAATGTTTGTCCAGTGCACTGTGCAATTGCCTTCATTAAATTTGTGTCCGCTATTCCCAACTCGAGTCCTAATAGTCGGAAAAATATTTAAATTAAATAATTTCAATTGTTTTTCAATTATCAATTATTATTATTTTCAATTACCTGTATTTTTATAAAATATATTTTTTATATTTAATATTCCTGTTTATATTCAAATAATTAAAAATTTCAAAGGATTCTTCAGAAGAAATTTTAATATTTACCTTCGTAGGCAGGTGCAAGTTGATTCAAACAAAGATAAACACTGGCAATGAGATCATTTGGACTTAGAACAATTACAGAACGGAAATAATTCGAGAGTATTTCCACAATTTTTAAACGTCCACTTGTATCTTCAATGAGTTCTAAAGTTCGAGTTAGAGCAATATAAGGCACCCTAAAAAGAAAAATAAATAAGTAAGCAATATTTAAGAAAATTAGAATAATAATTAATTTAGATGATAAATATTATTTACTTCTCCTCGTGTCGCCAGCAAGCATCGAGAATTGGATGATAAGAAGATTTACTGGGATTATAATCGTGAGTTGAAGTCTCTTTTTTCTCACTATTTCCGATTTCTTCTTCTTCTTCTTCTTCCTTAACATTTTTCTCCTTTTCCTTTTTACTCTTTCCCTTCTTATTCTTTTCCTTTTTCTTGGATTTTACATCGGGACTCTTTTTTGACCTCGGAGCTAGTGAATTTCAACAATTGATTTATTAATTTAATTGTAAGCCTCAATTTTTGCGATATAAAAAGAAAAGAGTAAATTTTGAATCGCTGAAAAAGAAGAAATACTCACCGAAGAAACTGTGAATTGCTTTTGGCTTTTCCTCGGTTTCCGATTTATTTGCCGAGCTTGATTCATCAAGTTCGTCCTTTTTCGAATCATTCAATGATGTTTCAATTTCGACATATGAATCCTCATTTTTATCCTCAGACTCAGATGTTTCTTCTTTTTCTTCTTTTCCTTTAGGTTTTTTATCTTCGCTAACAGTTTCCATTTCCTCATTATCAGATTTTTCGGAATTTTTCTCTTTGTCAATTTCCATTTCTTCTTTATCTGACGATGTTTCAGATTTTGCATCTTTGTCATCAATTTCCTTTTCCTTTTCTTCTTTAATTTCCAAGTCTTCTTTTTTCTTCTTCACTGGACTGTCTGGCAACTTTTAAAATTCATTTCATTTAAATTCATATAACTTAAATTTAAGTAATCAATTTGTTTTAATTTCAATTTATTTAAATCAAAATTTATCAATTTTAACTTGAATTAAATTTGGCGAAAAAAAACTTTTACTAATGAAATATGTATAAATTTTAATAGGTTTGTTTTAATTATTATTATAGAAAATTAACTTTACTCACTGCCAAATGACCTTCTTCGTCACTGGAATCAGAGGGACGAATAATTCTTTTCATTTTTTTGCCAATTTTTTCCTTTTTCTCTTTCCCATTAATGGCGAGCATAATTTTCGGCGTTTTTTTATGTTCAGATTTTCCATTTTCTGGACTTTTGAGTGACAATTCATTTTCCTTTTCCGGCTCTTTTTTCAATTTCTTTTCCTTTTTACTCTCTGACTTTTTCGGCGTTTTCTTTCTCTTCTCGACTTCTTTTGCGATATTTGAAACTAAGGATTTCTCCTTATTGACTGAAATTATAATTTTGATAGTTATTAAAACTTTATAAAATTATTTAAATTTGAGAAATAATTTCTAAATTTTTTGATATCTAAACAAGTGTTTATTGTTTAATTTAATTTTAAAAAAATCCCAACTATTTGTTTTATTTACCGGACTTTTTATTGCGACCAGTACTTGGAGACGGTGAAGATTTCGACTTTTTCTCTGATAAACTGCCATCCAATTTTTTTGCAGGAGGAGAACTTGGAATAAAAAAAATATATACTTAATCTCTAATTTTTTTAACATAAATTTTTTTTCAATAAAACTAACTCAAAATATAAATTTTTTCTGAAAACACACAAGGTCAAGAATAAAACTTACTCTTTAATTTTTAAGAATTTGATTAAAATTGTCTTTTAATGACAAAAATAGATAAAATTAAAAAAAACTGTGTATTTAGAGGTTATGTCAGTGACAAAAATATAAAATAAATATAACTTACTCTATCGAAGTTTTTTCGCTCGAGGAGTCGTCACGCTTTCTTTTTCCATTTTGAGTCTCGATATCATTTTCCTTTTTCCCAGAACTGTTATTGATATGCAGGTAATTAAAAATGTTGTTTAGTACGGGTGAATACACTGGCGGTGGATTAATTTTGCGCTCAGTGTTCAATAATAAATACGATCTCACGTTAAAATATTTTACAAACAATTTAAGCATACTTAATTAGAATTTAATTTAAAGAAAACGTGTATTTAAGGTAAAACATACCTTGATTCTGGTGAGTTTGATGTTTCGTTTGTATTTTTCTTGGGCGTACACTTGGTGAAAAATGACCTGAGAAAGGGAAATATAAACATCAATAAAATCAATTCTTAGAAATCTATTGTTTACTTCACTGTCACAATAATATAACAATTATTGATTCACAATCTATGTTGGGAAAATATAATTAATAAAACTAATAATGTATACTCACGTTATTGTTCGTTGCGCCATTTTCGCGCGATTTCTAACCTCAAAATATGTTTTTACTCCGACGTCCATAAATGTTTCCCACCAAATTACATAACTAGTCAAAACACCAACAAAATTAATTTGACCAAAATTGAATAATTAAGTTTCGATTTTACTGTCATCTTATTAAATATGTACAATTTAAATAAAAATTAATTAGGTAAATAAGTACTATTTACCTTTTATCGATTTGTCAAAATAATGGAAATTAGTCGTGAATTTGACTCGAGAGAGTAGGTGGGAACATTTGAATTGCATAAAAGAGAATAATTACAAATTGAACCCTTTATTATATTCGGTATTATTTATTTCGTAAATTTCAAAAATCCAAACACATCTAGTTTTATTAACTACTACAATAATTGTTTCGCAATAGTGTTTACAATTAATAAAATATCCCTTTTTTTCTTTTTCTCTATGACGTTTTTAATTTTTTTTTTCGTTAAAAAAGCTTCTTCAGTATTTTTTTTTATTTTACAAATTTAAATGCATTATCACACAATTGTTTCTAATAATAATTTTTCAGTGTCCAAAAAAAGAAGGGAAAAAATACGAAGAAGACAAAAATAAAAGAAGAAGCACTCTAAAAAAAAAAGATAATAAAAAACACCAAAACTAGAGGAAATACAATTTTTTTTCAACATAACACAACAAAGACTTTTTTACGGATTAAAAGGAGAATAAATTCGGTGTGTTCGGCATTTTTTTCTTTTCTTTTCTCTCTTTCTCGCGCTCTCTCTCTCCCTCAAGCAAGCAACTGGTGGCAATCTATTTGATATTCGTATTTTTAATTTTTATAATAATAATAATTGCTAAAGATTAGTTGCTTCTATATTATTTTCAAGTGCTATCCGTATTTTATCTAACTCACAATTAATTTTTTTTTAATTTACACTTCACTCTATTAGACAGAAATCAGAAAAAAATGATCTTTTCCAATTTTCTCGCAGTTTAAAAAAGAGAAACAAAATCGAACAGTTTCGGGAAATTACAAATTTCTGTACAGAAAAAAATTTGTTTTTTTAAACAATTTTTTTCGTTTTTTTTTTATAATATTGAGCACTAAATACAGTGAAAAGCTAAATGACAAAAAATGCAAGAATAAACCGATAAAGAAAACGTGAAATGTTTGAATTTATATGTGTGCCTAAGGACTTTTTAATTAAGTCTGATAATTGAGAGATGAAAAGCGTATCATTATTTTTGGAAAATATAATTTTTTTTGGTTGTCTCTAAATTTTTGAAATTGTCAATATTGAAATGATTTGAATCAAAGAAACCACCAATAAACAATTCAACTATTTAAATGAATAAACAATAAATAAATAAATCAAAGAAATTTTTTAAATTTCCATTAAATTTATTTTCTAAATATTTTGCGCTTTAGTCAAGAAAGAAAAAAAAAAGATTTTCCGAAAATAAAAATACGCTGTGTGATATATATTTTTCCTGCATCGTATTGTAAAATAGAATTTTGATAGAAATGATTACGATGAATTGTGTTAAGTAATTATTAATATTATTATTATTTTATTATTTAATTTTTTTTTCGCTTAAATGAGTAGCGCGCACTTTAAGGATCAAGGTAGAGTATAACGAACGTATGGTACCTCGACGTCATTGCCACAATCGTCATTGCAGCAAAGTTCAAAAACCAAAGCGTGCACGTGAGGCTCGAGTTTTTTCTTCGAGACACGTTTCACAACCTCCGACATTGGCAAGCACATGCGCTCAACGCATTTTGCCTTCGGCATGAAAAATGAATACAACATGCAAACACCCTGCGAGAGCATTGTCACCTCTAAATTATGATTATTTTTGAAATAATCGAGAAATTCCTTGAGAGTTAGTTCGCCAGTCACTTCGAATCTATCCCAAAGTGTCCACTCGGTCTCATAGTATTTCAATTTAGGCGCATTAATTGGCTCCGAGAAACCAAAAAATGGTAATGCAAGATTGACAAAACCATTTTTATAAATTGATATATCCTTAACGCCACGGGCTAATTTAATCAGCTCCAAACAAACTAAACCAGCAACAACCGATGTTGTTGTTGCAATTGCAGGTATTATTTTACCGGCAATTAATTTACTTTTGTGTCGATCGGCCGGTGTTATTTTATAATTAGTCGCTCGTAAATTTGATGCAGCAACAATGAAATCAATATGGAAATTTGTGTCGTCATCTTTCTCGAATTCCTGAGGAATAATTACCAAGCCATTCATATCATTTGCTTTTGGTAATTCGTCTTGTAATTGTGTCAATCGCTCGTGATCAATGTTTCCACTTCCATTTGACACTTGAACCTGAAAAAAAACACAAAAAAGCAATTTACTTTCTGAACAAATTTTTTTCTAATTTTACGAAAATATTTTCAATTACCTGAGAGTCAGTTTCGGCAATTTTAACACCAGATTTAGGTGTGAATTCAGGAACATGAACATTGTTGACCATTTGCGCAATTTCCTCACGATTTCTATTTGCCGGCAAACCATAAACCGCTGCCTTTAAATTAGCCCCTGCGATAATGTAATCTAAATGCAATGGATTATTCACGTCGAATATAAGCGGTTCAGGACAACGTTTTGGTCCCGACCAAAATGGCTGTCCACTAGATGTGACTTGATCAGGTGGAAAATTAAAAAGTAGTTGTCTAATTTGATTATTATATTGCTCCTGCCAATGGCAACGTGCCCAAGTGACACAATCTTGAAAATTCTTAGGCCTCTCGTCAATTAATGCCACCTTTACCGATTCAAGTACCTCCAATGGTTGAACACCCGGCAATTTTAATGTTCTCTCGATAAATTGCGAATCAGAAACGTATTGTGACGCATTCTCGGCCGCCTGACGGAATAGACCCTCAAAATTGTCCCTCGCCCATTGTAAAGTATGTTCAATGGCGTTTGGAAAATTTTTCAAAGTACAGATTGGAATACTCTTCTCGGGTGGATCCTGTGATGAACTGTAAGACTCGGTGAGAAATGGAACGACAACTTGCGTGTTACCCTTTGTTCCAAGTGTGCCCGATTCTAATAGTGGCTTTCGATAGTAAACACAACGGCGATCCATGTAAATTCTCGCGTCAACGTTGTCAAGGGCATTGGCGACGCCATCCAATTCGGCGAAAAATTCATCATTGTAGATCTTTTCCGTTTCGATGCAAACACGATTCTCATGGGCGACAATATTCACATTTGGATTCATTGTCTTAATGACGCGTGCCGCTGTTGATGACTTTGATTTTTGAACATCTTGCGGTCTAAATAGAAATTGTCGATTCAAATTTGATTTTTCGATGAAATCCATATCGGTGACGGTGAGACATCCTCCGTCAGTTGCTAAACCCATCATTGCAAAATTCTTCAATAGTTCACAACCAATTGCACCAGCGCCAACGACAAAATATTTCAAATTTGCAATTTTCGCTTGGAATTTACGACCAAAGACAGCTGTTTGTGCATCGTAACGACTTCCAATTGGTGCGCAATCTTCCTCGCTCAATTCACTCCGATCTTCCGGGAGACATTCAATAGCGTCAAAATACAACCACTGATAGATTGGATGAAATTTACCCGAACAGGCTTTCATTACCTCTTGCGCGATAATACCGCCAATTGTCGCATTTATTGGATTTAAATTACCAGCGCTTAATTTTGCGAATGTTGCCAAAAGTTCTTGATTAAGTTCCACTTCAGATCCAATTTCATCCTTAAGAATTTTCACAAAATTAACGAATTCCTGAGCATCATCCTCGTTCCATGGTCTTGGCGCTTGTCCTTTATTCTCAATGTAACGATGCAATGCCTGAAAGGCAAGATGCACCTGTTCTGGATGATCGAATTTTGCAAAATCAGTTACGATAAATTCTGGTTTTAGCAATGCCTCCTTTAATGGCAAAAAATTCAATTTTTTTGGCATTTTCACTTGTGTCACAATACCGCCTTGATGATATTCAGTAAATTTACTGGTATCACCGATACTAAATGTATAGGGACCAAGGACTTTGATTTTCTTAGGTTCGCAACCATTCAATTCAATCATACCCTGAATTTCCGAGAATGTCACATAATCGCCATCCTCCATTCCGTGACGTGTGTCATCTAAACATGTGACAACACCCTCAGTGTCACGTGAAATACTGGCAATCATTGCGCTCACTGGTTGCTCGCCATTTATATCAACAACTGTAAATGAATCGCCAAAATCACAAAACACTTGGGAAAATAGTCCACGACTTTCGCCAATAATAAGTGCAATTCCATTTGAGTGTGTTAATTCGGCGATGCGCAATTGTTCCTTTAATGGTGTATCAGTGAGAACAACGACCTTGAATTTTTTGATAAAACTCTCGGACAATGATCCATCGTGATGTCGTGTTGGTACATAATTATTTAATTCGGCGAGTCGTCCGCAACAAGCTTCGGCGCGATTTTTTCCTAAAAATAATTTCATTTAATGAAAATTTATATAAAATGTTGGTAAAATAAATATTAGTTTTAAAATCATTAATTCTAATTTAGTTTTCGCAAATTTATCAGATTTCTATTTAACAGAAGTACAATTAGAAGAGAATTTCTACTTTACTGGACTTTCATCTAAAAACATTTTTACTCTAATTTAATTTTAAAATAACAATTTTCATAAAATAGAATTTTTAATTAATTTTCAATAAAAAAATTTTTTTTCATTTATTAACAGAATGTTCTTTATTCCATATTTTTATAGGGCAGATTTTCTAGAACACGGAGTTTTTTTTCTATAAATTATAATTTAATAATCGCTCATAAATAAAATTTACATAAAACAATTTAAACTATTTGGCCAAATTTTTGAAAGTAGAAATTTACATTAAATTTACATAATAAAGACTTTAACAAAAATTTCATTTTCGTGGTGTTTATGTTTAAAAAAATTTATATTTAACCGAATTTTCCAAAGGAAAATATTTTATTTTGAATTACTATTTTTTTGTCGAATTCTTGTTATTTAATAATTAATATTTTCCATGATTAATTTAGATGATTAGAAAAATTGTGCTAATTTATTAGCAGATAGGAAATTACCTGCACCTTATAAATTTATTGTATAAGCAGCCTTGACGAATGAATCATTCTTTGCTTTCTTATCAATCTGAATTGGAAAACATTTTTTTTTCAAAAATAAATCTAATTAATTTTTTGTCTTTCAAAGTACAATTGAAATTTATTTTACATAATTTGCAAAAATTGTTTTATACTTTTTAAATTTTGTTTTACTTTACAAAGTCTGTTTTTCTTTTTGAAACATGCTTCACTTTTTAAAACAATATTTTATTTTTTAAAACGTGTCTTACTTATAAATATTAATTACATAATTTTGAGAAATGTTCAACTACCCAAAAAAATTATTTTTATAGTAGTAGATTTTCCTTCATTGTTAATAGAATTAATTAAGTCCTTGAAATTACAGTAATGGATACAAAAAAGGAAAGAAAGAAACAATGATGATAAAAACTCTTTTGTTATTAGTAAAACAAGACTTAAAAAGTTTATCGATCAAATATTTCCAAACATTACTTTAACAAATGAGAAATCAATTATTTACTTTCTAGTAAATGAAATTTTTACGAGTAAACTGAAGTTCAATGTGAGGGATAAAAATCGAAAATTGATTTTTGCCTTTTTTCCAACTCAATGAAATTACGATTTTTTAAAATGTACGAAAAAGAAATTTTTTTTAATTAAAAAACTTTTCTTTGAATTATATTTTACATTTTTTTTTTCGTATTTTTTTCATTAAAGCGGAAAGAATGAAATCTTTACCAAGATTTTTTACAACACGTAATGAAAAATAATTAATAAAAATTTTAAAAGTCGCTTATAATCGATTCCTTTGTCTGAAAGACGGTTTACAATTTTACATCATGGATTGAAATACAAATCGTAATATAAAACATAAAGCAATAGGTTAGGTATGGCAAAAATTATATATTAAATTCAAATTAATCCAAGCAATAAACAAAATTCACCCACAAAGGTCGAATAAAACTGGAAATATTTAATAATAAACATTCTGTATATGAAAATTTAATCAACAAAATGGAGAAATTTCTTGGTATAATTGCGAAAGTCATTGGGGAGAAAATTGGAAAATGTAGAGCGAATAGAATACATTCAGGGGCCCTGACGTATGAGCAGAAAATAAAAAAAAAGGAAAAAAAATAATTAAAATAAAATGTAAAATGAATTTCTCACCAATATCCTCCTCGGTTAAGTAAAATTGTGATCCAAGGTCAGCAATTTGACAGACGGCATTGTCATGAAGTGTGACGGATTTAACACCTCCGAGGATGACGTTCTTGGCAATTTCAACACCAAGACCACCAAGGCCTGAGATAAGGACATCGGACGATGCCATACGACGCATGGCGTCGTGACCAAGGACATAGAGCTGTCTTGAATATAATCCCTCGTCAATTTCGGTTTGTTGCCGAGAAGTTGAACCATTTTTCGCCATGTCTACGATTGACGCGAGGTCGCCGGCTCCTCCTGCCGTGGTGGCAGCAACGCGTCGTTTCTTGGCTGGGGGATCAACGGAGCTCTCCACCACCTCAGCACTAGACATCGGACTTTACGAGGGCCGTATTAATTAACTGTCGATTGTTTTCACCCGGCTGCTATTACTGCAGTGATAACCCGTCCCACCGCTCCACTATCGCGGTACTTCGCGCACAACTTTTCCCTTCGTCCTTTAACCTTCCTGGCGATCTTTATTCGCCTACTGCTCAAAATCACACCCCAGCACTGCACGTTGATACAATAGCGATCGGCCATGCAAGAATGATTTTTCCAAATCCGATCTTTGTTTCTCTATAGTGGTGTTCCACTATTGCACCAAAAAGAAATTGCACTTGAGCACCACCTTCGCGACTAACCCCGATACCAATTTTGCAGTTTTCTACGTTTACTATCGAGTTTCAAAGGAACATTCGAGAAATTTTGTGTTGCCGATTGCATTTGTTTTTTTTTAAATTGCAAACAAGTTCGTTTCAGAACAGGGATGAATTGATAAAGTTTAAAACTTATTACAGCCAATCAAAAAAAAGGATTAGCTGATATAAATTGTCCGAGAAATAGTATTAACTAATCCAGTTACTTTTCCTATTAAAGTCCCGTTCACATGTATCATTTCTTTTACTAACCCATCCCTTGTTCTCAACGTAAATTCCGTAAAATAAAAATTTATTACGATTCTACTTGCGCAATTTGCCGCTTTTTTTGAAAAAAAAATTCAAATTTTAAAAACTTATTGTAACAAGAAATACGTTTGTTTTACAAAGTTTTAAACTTATAAATTTAAAATAAATAAATTAAGTTAGAAAAATGAAAATTTTGCTTAATTAAAGCGTTTCTATAAACTCAAATTCAAGTTTCAAGATTTTAAACAGATAAACTAAATATTAAAAGACTCAATAATAATTAATAAAAAATAAATTTGCATAAATGTTAATAGAAAAGCAATTAATTAATTTAAATAAATATAAATTAAACTTCATTAATCATTTGAAAACAAAAAATTAAATATAAATAAAAAATGATAAATGATTAATAATAGAAAAACAAGGAAGCGCAGAATTTTTTTTATTCTATTGATAAAATTGTTGAAAATAAATTATTATTTCCATAAAATCAACTCTGTACACTCCCATATTGCACTAATTGCACTAATAGTTTCTATATATATATATATGAAAATTAATTTTAATTCACACACCCGCATGATTTCAAATACTTTCACATACATATTTTATTTATTTTTATATTTTATCAAAAAAAAATTAAATTGGTTGATTATGAAATTGTTCGTCAGGCGTAACGAGACTGCCAAAAACACGTTGTATATCATCGTTTGATGAGTTAAGTATTTTTTTGTTAATACGTAATTGAGAATTTGGTCTCAATAATAATTTCGCATCACGATAATTGTCATAGGAATTATGATAGGCTGTTGTTGTTGTTGTTGTTGTAAATGGTGATGAAATTAATAATGGAAATGGTGCAGTCGGTGTTTCAGATTCAGCAGAATCAGGAGCTGATATGTTGCCACCCTCTAAAAGTGATTCGCTTAAAATAGAATCTGGAGTGGCATTTAAAGATTGTACATTTGGAAAAACAGGTCCACCCAAGACGTCATTTATTTTCGACGCACTTCTTTTTGTTTCTTCGGGAACAGTTGACGTGCGTCTTAACGTCCCTCGTTTCTGGCTACTGCATTTTAATTAACACAAGTTGTTCACCTTTTAATATTGTAAAAAATCGAATTTTAAAAACCACACCATTCCAAAAATATGTTTTTTTCTCACACTTGGTTTCAATTCGATTCTCAAATTGTCAGAATTAAAAAATAAACACCTAAATTAAATTAATTTTCAAAACAGAAATTAATTTCTAAAATTGAAATCAATTCCTAAAATTAAAATTAATTCTTAAAAATTAAATTACGCTTAAATTAAAAACTATCAACTAAATTAAAATTAATATATTAATAAATAGTTCCATGCAAAAAGATTTGTTGTCAAGTGACTGAATTTTCATAAATAAAATCCTTGTCACTGAAACACAAACTTTGAATCGAATCGAACCGTTTAAGCATGCAATTTCACGACAAAGTGCAAATATTTTAAAAGGCGATATTAATTTTTAACTTCTGTTCGCGGAAAAATAATATTTTACTATTTTCGAAAAAAGAAAATAGAGAAAATTTAGAAAACAAAATATTAAAAATTATTTTCAAAATTTTAATTTTTATGTTTAAAAAAAATACCAAATTTACTAAATTTTTCTTTTCCGAAAATAATAAAATAAATAATAATCTAAGCTAGGAAAAATTTTAGAACCTATTTTATAACATAAAAAAATAATTACTGAATTTCAATTTGACAAGCTGTTTTAGAACATTATGAAATGAAATAAAAAAAAATAAAGTGCAAATTTTTTTCTTTGAACACTTTGTTTTAAAAAAAGCAAAACTACTCACCGACTTCCGTTAACGGGAGAAATGGTTTGATCCGGACTCACTAAAGATTCATGTCCATTATCCCAAGAATTATGACGACGATGATGACTTTTATCTTTATATGCCTCGGCAATATTATTAACGCTACCGATTATTCGTCGTTTGTCCAATTCTTTTAATACTTTCTGTGGCATCACACTGCCATATTTTGAAATTTCACTTGCATCTAATAGATCCTATAAAAATAGAAAATTTTTAAAAAAATTGTTTACAATCAATTTTTGAATGAAATAAAAAATATACGAAAGAAAAACTTTGGAATTTTCAATTTTGTTATATGTTTATAATATAAAAAATTCCTCTAATTATGAAAAGCTCTGAAAAAAAATCTGACTCTTCTTTAATGGAACTAAGAAAAAATTTTAAAACCAGCTAAAATGAAAAAAAAAAAGATAAATCGTAAATTTACGCCAGTAACGTAGCTTAAATTAGAAAACACGACGTATCGCCTTGATTTATTGAAATTCGCTCAATGTAAATCATTCGGTTATAAAATTCTCTCCGAGTAAATCGATTATAATGAGTTATAAAAAAATTATATATGCCTATAAATGAACTCATCGCATATGTTGTTGATGATCCATATTTCTATATCAATTTCCAATGAGAAAATTTCATTTAATGAATTTAAAAAAATTTATCATTTAACTTTTGTTTTACTTTTGTTTTAAACTCGATATCAAACGAATCTGAAAAATAATTTTCTAAAAACAAAATACTTAAAAATAAAAATGCAAAGTAAAAATAATTAAATAAAAATTTAATTAGAAAATTTTAAAAGTGAATAATTAATATTTTTAATCTAGTATAAAATTTATCATTTCTAATTCAAAAATTTACGTTATTTAATTAATGCACTTTTATTATTTTTAAGTAAATTCCTTAATTGGGTTTAAAAAGAAAAAAAAGACCGAAATGTTAAAAATAATAAACTTGAAATACCCTGGAGACGGAGAAATTTGGAGAAGTCGAGTGAGCATTTGGGTTGGTCCATATATTCGCGGAATCTGGAAGATCTTCATTATTTGCGCCATTAAGCATTTCCGAAGAATAAGTTGGTCGTGCCGGTATAATTGGTGAACGACAACAAACTCTGAAAATTGTTATTAATAATAATAATAAGAATAAGAGTAATAATAAAATAATAGTAATAATAATATTAATGACAGTAATAAATAATATAACAATTATTGGTAAATTAGTAATTCATTGAATTTAAATTTCAATTGAATATTACATTTTTTTTTAATAAATTGTAAAAATGATCGTAGAGAAAAGATTATATATATCCGTAAGTGCATCGCATATAAAATCAATATTGTTTCTATATATTATGTGTTGTTGCACAAAACAACAACTTTATGTGCAATGCATAATATTGATAAACCTATCTACGAATAAAAATGTAATAAATAATTCTTTTACAAGTTCAAAGTTATTTTTACAAAATTTTTTTTTTAATATTTTATAAAAATAAACATTCTTTAGATAGAAAAAGTATAATTAAATTTCTCTTCGCACTTTTTAATAATAATTGTTCAAATTATTGAATAAAAACAAAACAATTTAAAAAAAGAATCAATTAAAAAAATATCTTAAAATCAATGATTTATTAAAATTAACAGTGCATATTTAATTAATAAATAAAAAAAACTCTAATATTGAAAGAATGTTAATTATTTCTTTATCTCTTTTTCTTCCTTTTTATTTTTTTTTTACTTATTTACCGAATAAAACACATAATAATAAAGGGAAAAAAGAAACTTACGAATTGACGTCCTCTAATTTTTTCAAAAGCCGCTCGTTCTCTCTACAAACAATTTCCTGATCCCGTATCACCTGCTCGCGTGTTGAATAAAGTTCAGCGTTTTCACGTCGCAATGCTTCATTCTCATTAATGTAGGCGCGGACCAATTGGCTGAGCTCGGAATTTTCAAGTTCCGCCAATTTATCCAAATCAACTGGTGGAGTTTTTGGCACTCGGCTTTCTGCTAAAATAAAAAATAAAAATGACACAATAATTTGAATTATTTAATTTTTAAAAATTAGATTAACAAATATAAACAAATAATAATAAGAAAAACAACCAAATAAATAAAGACAAAATTTTATTTTATAAATTCTCCGATATTTCTCTAATTTTTTTTTCCTGACTGAAAAATTATTTAAATTATTTAAACTCTCTTTGTGTTAAAATTTTGACATTTGATGTATAGTTTTCTGTAGAATATAAAAAATTCCCTGATTTTACCTTGACATGGAATCATTTTATAAATAATTACCTTTAGAATCATTTCGATTGGTACTCGAGGAATCATTTCCAAGATAGAGAGCGGCTCTGAGACTATTGTTTTCCACTTGTAATGCGTCGACTTCTCTCTTTAAACTTATAATTAACGCTTCCCTAGGATCCTAAAAAATAATATAAAAATATAATAACATAAAATTGACAATATTGTATATAGAAATGATATTTTTTTCTAAAATATTTTTCATACCATAACAACAATGGGCTTGGTCCGGATTTTTTTGGTTCTCGAAGCATATCGTAAAGTATTTATCGTCTCACTGGCATTGGAACGAGCCGGTGATATACAAGCAATCTGTAAATATTTTAATAATATTAAATAATAATAATAAATAATAATAATTAAATTCAATATTAAATATTTCAAAAATTTCGCACAAGTTTACACAAAAATAATAAATGCAATAATAGTAACTCCAATAGACATAGTTATTAACTAAGTAAATAAATTGATTAAGTACATTTCGCAATGAAATAAAATTTTGTCAAGAAAAAAAATAAAACAAAATTTATCAACTAAATTAAATTTAATAAAATTTTTTATTATATTAAAATTCCACTAGAATAAACTATTTCTTATTAGAATGAAACATTTAAAAGAATTTTACATGAAAATTTCATAGAATAAAAAAAATATTATAAATTAAAGAATACAAGCAAAAATGAATAAGAAATCATTTTTAAAATGAATTTTACCATCAGCGAAACTCCGTTTCCTGCTAAACTATCGGCTAATAATTTTGTTAATTTGCTATCTCGATATGGAATATGAACACCTTTCTTTCTACCATCACTTAAAGACGCAATACAGTAACCTGTTAACAAGCAATTAATTTTATTGAGAAAAATTGGATACGTAATTTAATTGAGCAAATAAAAATCCATAATTCCTCAAAAAATATTTCATCATCAATTTTTTTGCTCTCATCGATTTTTCAAATTAATTTTCATAAACAAAAATTTTGCTAACCTAAATTTAATTCTTTTTTAATTTGGTTAATTAAAATTTATATCATTGGAGAGAATTTGAGATAAAATAATGAAATAAAAGTTAATTGAATCATAAACTTAAAATGCAGTGAAAAAAAAATGTTGCCCTTTATATTTCTTTACATACTTTTAATAAATTTTTAACATTGACATAGCGCGACAGACGTAGATGGTTAATAACATAAAAGCAATTTATTATTTTTAGACTCTTTATAATCAAATGAATCGATAATCATTGTCTAGGTAAAGCATTTCATATATAATACATTCAAATTGATCACTTAAAAGGCTAAAGTATATGAGAAAAACTTATCATTTATAATCGAAATTAAAATTCTCTATTTTCATTTTTTCATTTTAATTAAATGTTAATTAATCTATAAAAATAATTTTTGAAATTAAGCTTAAGAAAAAGGAAAATAATAATTAAAAATGCCATTGACAAATTTATAGTTAAAATCTAATTTAAAACTAATTCTTTAATGTCCAAGAAGCAAAAAATATTCTTTTGAATGGATCTTATTGTTCTAAGAAAGACGAAAAAACAAGAAAGAAGTATTTATCGATCGACTAAATATTGTAAATAATTGATAATATAAAAAAGAATATCGCATTTTCAATCGACAGTCAAGAGAAAAATGTCTGGAAAGAGCTTTAATTCCTTAGGGAAATAATTTATTGCTAATCGATTGTCGTATCGATGTTTTAAGTAAACCGCACAAGGGTTTGAAGGAATTTTTCTTTGCAAAAGACGAATCAACCGACAGAAAATGGAATCATGCAATTTTTATAAGAATTGCAAAGTTACTTTTTATCCAAATGCGAAATTGCAATTTAAAGAGAATTTTATTTTTCCATTAAAAGTTTTCCCAACTTTTTATTTCATAGAATTTTTTTAAAATTCTCTAAATTCAGTTAAATAAAAAGTTGGTAAAATAAATACACAAATAAGAGAAATTTTTGTTCAAAATTCTATTAATTAATAGAGTTTAATTAAACAAATTTGTTAAAGTGATTAATTTGACAAAACTCACCTAAAACCATCAGACTTTTGTTTATGTTGTTCGCCTCCTCGAGAGTTTTACCCTCGCTTTGAGTTTTTTTCGTCATTTCACTACCAGCTAGATCGACGAAATTGATTTTTCCCTGTCTCGTAATGAAAACGCCATTCTCCATCTGGGAGAAACAAAAGTTGAAATTGGAAATAAATTACTAAATAAATAATTAATTATAACGGAAGTTAATTATTATTATATATTATAAAAGACAATGGAGTAATTTAGACGTTCACCTGCTGCTCGGAAGTGATGTGAACAGTCAGTATTGTATGGCTTCTACTGGAATGATCGTTCATATTGTGCGAACCGACAGCTCTGTTTCTCATTCCTAAAAAAAAAAAAAAACGAGAGATGAAAAAAACAAACTGTAAAACATTTATTTATTTACAGACAATTTATTACGAAATAATTGTATTTGTTTTGTTGTGGAAATTTTTTTCACACTCACCTTCTTCTAATACTGCTAAAAGATCGTCAAGTTCTTCGCACTCAACAGTGAAAAGATTTTCGACAAAAAAACCACGTGATTTTTTACTCCATCGAACAGCGAGAGGTTTTCTCGAGCCAGGATTTAATAAATCTATAACCTGGAAAAAAATGGTTCCTTTAATATATTTATTAAATATATAAATCTTCCTAATTAATTTAAATTATTAAATTATAAATAATCATTCTCAAAGAAAAAAAACAAACCTTTTCATTATAAATTTCCAAAAAAGAGGCTTTTAGAACAAAATTACATTCCTGCCGTTCTTGTAGAAGTTTAAAGAGGTAGACAAATGAGCGGAAGACCAATCCATGATCCTCTGAATAGGGATTCATTTTTAAAAACTGAAAATAAAAAAAAAAATATTACTCAATTTTATAAAATTAATAAATCAATTAATTAGCATCAATTTATAAACAATTTCAAATGGATGAAAAAAATTGAAACCTTTCCTATAATAAAATTGAATGAATCGATTTAGCGAGGTAAACAAAAAGAGAAATTTACATTTGAATATATATATATAATTGTTGATTGAAATTCGTTCAATTCATTGTGATTAAAAATACAGTTACACGAAATGGTCAAAAGCAATGGTTTGCGTGTCATGTGGATATGTGAGATAAGTTCAAACCATGTTCAACTTGTTCGATCGATTGTCACTTTCATATGTTCCCTCAACATACATCTGTTTCTTAATATGTATATAAAATGACACAATTACAAACAAAAATTACAAATTAAAAAAAAATACACATAAATTTATATTCTAAAATATTATATTAAAATCAACAAATTAAAAATTCCGTATATTACCAAATGCATATTTTCTCTCATATATAATATATAATAATACAAATTATAATAAATAATTCTAGGATAATTAATTGAATTGAAAATTTTAATTTAAAAATAAAACAACAATTTTGAAAAAAAGTGAAAATAATAACAACAAAAATTGTCACAAAAAGAATATATATTTACCAGTCCAGGTGGTCCCGTAAGAGTATGCGTTTTCCCACTTCCGGTTTGGCCGTAACAGAAGACAGTACAGCTGAAACCCTCAACTGACATTTGTATTAGCTTTTTAATTCCGGAATATAATAAAATATCCTCCTGAGTTGCTGCAGGCTCAAAGACAGCATTGTATGAAAATAACTTTGCCTTCTTGTCCGTACTGTGCGAAAAGCCATCACACTACAAATGACAAATTACAAACATTAAAAAAATATATTTTACACGCTTATTATTTTAATTTATTTTATTGAAACTAATTTTTCAAATTTCTTCAGTTAATGTTTAATTGGTATTTAATAAATAACAACCAACAGAAATCAAATTAAAAATAGAAATTTAATATTTAATTATATATTATATAAAATTGAAAATTCATTCTTAAAGAAATAAAAAAAACTTTCCAATATCCGATCAATAAAGTGAATTCAATAATTTTCATCTATTTCTGTTCCAAAACAAATAGTTTTCTTTTCATTCAAGTTAGGTCAAACCATTTTTTTTCTCCTTTTAAATAAATAGCAATATTTCTCCTCAATTTCTTTCGACGCGAGTTTGTGAAAAAGTATGAAGAAAATTCGTCGAAAAAAATAAAGAACTCTTTATCAGATTTTTTTCTATATAATTTGACACTTTTTATTAGAGTATATAAAAAAAACCTACGAATGATATAAGATTACAACTAATAGGTAAATCGTGTCAGAAATGAACACTACTCACGTATATCTGTCCTCCACCAGGAAATTGAACGGCCATGTCATCCCTGACTTTAATTTCCTTATTACTGAGCGGACGCACTCTGCGAAAGAAAAGAGGAAAAGAATTTTTTAATTTGCGTAAAAAATAAATTAAAAATTATGCCTTATTAAAATTTAGGCAATAATATTATATCTTAACCACAAATTTTGACAAAATAATGAAATCGAAAGAATTTTATAAATTTAAATAACATACCTAATGACGACATTGATATTATCTTCTGGAAGCAAATGTTTCGAGGCAATTGCTCTTCGATCTCCGACATTTAGTCTTTCTATACTCCCAGTTCTGTATAAACAATTAAAATTAAATTAATTCTTTAAAATAAATTATTCAGAATAAAATTAATTAACTACGTAAAAATTTATATATTTTACATTAATTTTTAATTTTTAATATGATTAATATATTATACATTACATAATAATTATACGTTTTGGAAAACATGCAAATTAACATTAATTCTAAATTAAAAATTATTAAAGAAACTTTTTTCTAATATTTTAAAATGCCTTAAAATGATTTTTTCTTGTTATTATACAAAAAGGAAAGTTTTTCTTAGCGAAATGAGACGACAGAAATAGGAATTACTCATGGGAATTTTTATGCTGCAAAAAGAAAAAGGGTTATATTCAAAGCGATATACTATAAAAGCAAATTTTATTTAATAGCTCATCATTATAATGCGCATTTTTCCAATGCGGCAGTAAAAATCACCCCAGAGCGACTATTCTCAAAGTAATAAAAAAGGAAAAATTTATATATATTTTAGTGGAAACAAATCCACCATTTTGTCTCAAATAATTACCTTAAATTGCATATTATTATAAAAACAATATAAAAATATCGATGTACATATCGCAAACAAGAAACAATATTTAATGTACATGAAAAAATGGATAAAAAAATTAATACAAAAGTTAATACAATTTTTCAAAAATAGGTCATTCAATTATTAATAAAATTAATAATAAAATTATTCAATATATTAAATTATAAATATTAATTTATTAAAATCGTTCTCTTTGTTAAATTTTTCTAGTTGCATGTGAATTTTTTCTTTTTAAAAAAAATTTCTTTCCTGGTCATTGCACTTTTAAAAGTTAAATCTTAGTCGTGTATAGTAGTTTTATATATAGCGTTGCAAAGCTTTTGAACTATATAAGCATTTACACTCACACGTGAACAAATATATATCAGTCTTAAGTGCAAATTATTTGAAAATAGCCTAAATATACATATTTTCAAGTCTTCAAAGTAATAAATTGCCAATTATATATTTCCCCAAGAAATTTTGAAAATAACTTTGCAATATTTTTACAATAAGTAAATAAATAAATTTACTTTTCATCATGAAACGAAAATGTTAAAATTAAGTCTAAATAAGTAAACAAAAAAAATAGTAAAATACAAATTTATGTCAGTGGTAAATATTTGAGACACTTGAGGTGTGATCAGGACGTCAGGCGTAACATTATTTTCCCTATAATAATTATTGTCATATTAGAGAATTATTGTCATATATTAAAAAAATTGTGTCATTTCACTACTGAGAAATAATTAGTCAATTAATCATAATCAAGCGTATCGAGAAGTGTCATGCAAGGGCAAATTACAATCCACGTTATATATATTTTAGAATTATTTATCGTTACGAATGCAATATATATATAAAATATATTTTATTATCAAAGGGCAATTTCTACTTGCATGTGCGTGAAGAGGCGCACACTGCAACTTCTCGTGACTACTTAATGATTATTATCGTAACAGAAAATAATCATTACGAATGACTGGATCGAAACTTTTATATAACATAATTTATAAAAAGTATTTCCTTTAACACCTGCTTTTTATATTCGTTACAAAGACATATCAAATATTTCTTTTCAAACTTTAAGAATTTTCTTCGAAAAAAATAAATATATTATCGATGAAAAATTTGCAGTGTTTTTTTTCTAATTTCTTATTGGTAATGATTAGCTCAACCAAAATTTGGAGAAATTTCAAATTTAAGATCAATTTTGAGAATAATAATTTCTTCAAAACTAATTATTGGAATTAATAATTTTTAGAATAAACAAATGTTTGTAAATGTCTATGTCAATTTGTCAGCATGAATTTATAGTACATACTTATAATACTTTATTATCGATTATGAGACCCTGTGTGAAGAAGAAGTGTCATCCATAAAATCAATATTTGGCATCAAATGCATAAAAAGTGTGGGAAATATTTAAGAAAACAAATTTTTCTAGAAATTTCCACTTGAAACTTTTTCTCACGTGTATATGAAATTTGTAAGTTGAAAATTGAATATGTCAAAACGAGATCAAGGTTAAAAGTTTAATGAATTAAAATTAATAAAAAATATTTTTAAATACTTTCCCGCAAGAAAACAATTGTTGTGCTTTATTGGCTTTCGTAAAATCAATTTCAAAATTCGGGGAAATTAATTTCGATTATTAATAAAATTAATAATATTAATAATAATATTATTATAATTATTAATAGGTATATAATATTTAATAATATTAAAATTAATAAAATTAATAAAAATATTATAAAATAATAGAAAAATATTTTGCTCAGGGGGAAAATAATTTTCCACAAAGAACTCACTCGCTTCCTCTGGAACCAAGAGATGGACTTTTTCTCAAGCCCTTGGAGTATAAACTATTCTTTCCAGGACTACTTCCACGAGATCCTGATGATCTTTCACTTGGACTAACACCTCTCGAATTACGACCTCCTTTTTTTTGTTCAAATTTTCTTGAATTCTTCGGCGGAGTTTCGCCTCGAAGCGGTGATGGATTTCTCAGCATCACCATCCGTCAATCTGTAATAAAGAAAAAAATTTTTCCAATCAATTTCGATATATGTGTAAAATAATAGAGAGAATTATTCACAAAAAAAATTCAATAAGAAGAAGGATCTTTAACGTAAGAAGCAGGTTAAATTTCCTGTTTTGGTATCAAGAAGAATCACGGATTTACATAAAAATAAATTCACGAAACTAATTATAATGACAAAGAGTGGCAAATACACCTGGTAGGTAAAAGGCGTCCAGGATGTTCAGCGATCTTCTATCGGACTTTTCCGCTCTTCATATACAAAATATATGTAAATCGACGGAAATTTATGAGCCCATACGTGTTAATGAGAGCCCAATTAGTTAATTGATTAATTTAATATTAATTTAATATTTAATATTTATTATTAATAATAATATTAAAATATTAATTTTTTATTAATTAGATTAATTTTCTCAATACATATTCCACATAAATTTCTCCATTCTCAAGTGCAAAAATTTTTCAATTGCACTTTTTATGTGAAATAAAGATTATTGCAGATAAAAATCTCAACATGTAAAAAAAATTTTTTTTTTAAATAATTCTGAATAATCTAAATGAGAAATGAAGGATTAGTTTCTATATTAAAAGTTCCATCTGAGTAGTAAGATCTTCATTCACACAGGATGAATTCTCCTCTCACTTTACAATTACAGGCAATTAACGTCTTAAAGAAGAGCATGCAATCCCTATAACCGCTAATCCGTCGCAGGAAACAGAGAATGAAAATTCTAAAATTACATGAAACACTGATCGACTTTCACTAATTGTTCAAAGTTAAAGAAATCTTTTTCATTAATAAATTACACTTGCTAAAAATAATTCTTATTAAAATTGAAATTATTTGCTCCAATGCTTGTTAGTTGATTTACACAAGAGAAATTCTTTTGTACAATTAAAAATTTCGTCCCAACTATAATTTTTTTTTCCCAATTAAATTATTTTTTATTTACTTTAAACGTAAATAAAGTTAAAAATAACTCACCGAAGATTATCTACACATTAATATTATCACCACGTACATTTTATTTTATATAATATAATAAAATAGCAATTATTTTCGCACGAACGAAAAATGATGAAAAATGGAAACTATAAAAAGTACGGATCGAAATAATGAAAAAAAAATTGGAGAGAGACTGGTAAACAATTAATATATGTAAAAAGGCTTAGTCCATGCTTTGACAACGATTGCGCGCACTAGACTAACTCTTTATGTGACATGAAGGTAGACTTGACCCTCGGGGGGGTTGTTTTTCTATAGGTGGTCAAATCGATCGAAATCGAGTGTAATGTGTATTTTCACAAACATATTCAATGTATATATAATACCAACTGTTCATAAACAGTTACAATACAATCAAGAAATCCACGTGCACGAGTTTTAATGTTTTATATATTATACGGGTTACGGTGAACTTGACACCTGATGAAAAAGGGCTACAAATATCGTTCACACCTATATATACAAAGTTGGGACAAATTTCTTCCTGTCGCCTTTCAACAAACGACGATAATAAAAAATCCCCTCATAAATAATAATTTATACAAATTTACACAATACTCTCCTATAATCGACAATATGTAATTAGAATAAAAAATAATATTATTTTATAAGATTATAAGGTTTGCAGAAAAATTCGTAACTAACTTTTTAGTAATAAAATTTCCCTATTACTTCTTTTTCTTGGAAGAAGAGAAAAATTATAATTATTAATTAATATAAAATAATATAAAATTTATTTATATAAATTTATATTA
>JUFY01028548.1:8150-29647 GCA_001855655.1 Leptopilina clavipes | reverse complement strand
TGGGAGGGGGGCCTCGAGAGGTAGCTGAACATTTCGTTGAATTGCATTCCTCGAGGATCATTGGTGACGACACGAGGAATAGACATCATTCGACTCGTAAAGATTACCTGCACAACGAACTGAAACTTGAGGACGTTGTTACCTACCTGGAAAGGGTGCGTGACAGGGCCGAAAGATCTGCGCCACCTTCACGTAGGACCCAGGAAACACAAACAGTCCCCGCGACTTTACTTCCTGCCACTTCCACGTTTCTATTACAAGAATTACCCACGGCGCCAATCTCTCAACATTTACATCAGGTAAACAACAAAAAAAGTTATATTTTAGAAACAAAAACAACAAATTGTTGTCTCAAACAATTTTGTTGGTGATTTGCAATTTTGTTTACAATTCCGTTTACAATTCCGTTTACGATTCCATTTACAATTCCACTTGCAATTCCCTTTACAATTCTATTTACGATTCCATTTACAATTCTATTTACAATTCCACCTGCAATTCCATTTTCGATTCTATTTACAATTCCACCTGCAATTCCATTTTCGATTCCATTTTTAATCACACCTGCAATTCCATTTACGATTCCATTTACGATTCGATTTGCAATTCGAAAAGTTTCTATTAGTGGATTTTAGTGGATTTAGTGGTTCAACGATATTGTTCGGTGGATTTAATCAAAAGGTGACAGTGAACTTTTTTAAGAGAGGTTTCCCAGTGATGGTTTTTTGAGTTGTAAAGAATGGAAATGTTAGCAGCAGTGATGGATTTTATGCGAAAGTAATTAAAAGTTATGAGAGGGAAATTTCACTGTGGATCTCTATCCGAGAAGACGAGGTTGCTGCATTCGTAATCCCTCCACCCATTTTTCACCCTTTCGTCTTTCCTATTTCTCCCTTTCCTTCTCCCCTTCTCCAAGTGAAATGTAGCCTGTAACATTTTCGTTTGTCCTATTCTATTACCGTATGGTAGTCACGTGGGATATAAGGATAGTGCAAGAAATGTAAAAAGAAAACAAAAAAAATGGTATGCATCATGCGAATGACCAGTAACGTCAGCGAGAATTTCCCACGTGTCACTGATTTCCCAAGAGTCGTTAAGTTCCCTTTCAAAGTTCTATTCCTTTCAAATCACCACGCACTTTATTCTCAAAAACAACGATCCTGATGTGGTATATTATTTATTATATGTACAAAAAAACAACCCTTTGACACAAACATATTCCTGAAATATTTTTAATGGGTCTTTTCTATTCTCTTTTAGTTTCTCCGTTAGTTTTTCTTTTCGTTTCTCCTTTAGTTTCTCTTTTCGTTTCTTTTTTAGTTGCTCTTTTAGATTCACTTTCGATCCAATTTGCAGATGTATTTTTCACTATTTTTAAGTGATTTTTAGTATTTTTTAGTAGGTCAATATTCAAACGATATAAATTTTTCTCATCATTTAGTAATTGAGAAGATTTTTGAAGTCGGATTTTGTCAGAAGGGGAATTTGTTGAAAACCAATTTGTTGACTCTTGTTTGGAACATTATGCAGAATTCTATTAAGCTATCGGCAATATATATTGTGTTCCGGAGTCGAGTAAATTGATTTGGCAGGTGGCCAAAGCCACTTCATTGGGCAAACTCCTTTTAACCCTCGACCAAACAAGAGAGGAGTTTTTATTGTCTCCTCGTTGAAAATCGAATGAACTCCAAATGGACTTAACGAAGAGGCAACTAAATACCCACTCTTAATCGGAGTCTTTTTTTTCCTCTCGCTATAACATACAAACTCTTCTCTAGAGACTCTTTAAACGATTGAATCCTCCTTTTCTCTCTCTTTTTTGTCTTCTTCTCCCTCTTGAAAACATTCCCATCTGCCACTTAAATTTGCCATTCTACAATTTTTTTAACAGCCGTACATTCCCCAAAGTGCTCTTATTTATTTCCCACCTTCCGGATTCCGTGTCTTCTTTATTCCATTAGGTTTTTATCTACTGCGGTGTAGTTGTTTGCTTTCTGAATTGTCAGCATCTGAATTTTGCCACTGCTGTGAATAATTCTTATTGAACTTTCCTATTGTTCCAATTGGAATAATTATTTTGATCTGTATCTGTTGTTTTGTAAAATTTGTACCTTGTATTGTCTGTGTTATCTTTTTTTGGTTTCAAGTGTTTTTTTAAAACCTTTGTCAGTTGTAGCTTCTTGAATTGTTGGCGTTGTTGTCATTCTTATAAAACTACTAGCAATTAGAAATAAGAACAACCAATTGCCACGTTTATTTCAATTTTCCTTTGCTATAATCTGTATTCGTTAAGAATTTAAAATCATACCTTCTCCAGACGTGGTTACACATAAGAATGGAATTTTATAATGCTTTCAGAGTTCAGCGAGTATGACAAGCACGAGTCCAGTGGCGGCGAGCGGTAAACGTTACACATGTCCATTTTGTCCCTACGGAACTGACAGACGTGATCTTTATACACGTCATGAGAATATTCATCGTGAGGAGAAGCCATTTCACTGTTACATTTGTTACAAGCCATTTAATAGAGCGGATCACGTGAAGAAGCATTTTCTTCGAATGCACCGTGAGCATGTCTATGAACTCTCGAGAATTCGTCGTCCGCCTGGTAGCACAACTACACCGAAGCCAATACAGCAGGATACAAGTTCAACCGGAACTGCTAACAACCAACAACAACAGCAGCAGCAGCAGCAGCAGCAACAACAGCAGCAGCAACATGCCACATATCCCTCGGGATATAACAACAACAAGGGTTATCAGCTCCAGTCTAATTCGACCACCGGAGCGAATAACACGGCTCTTTATCAGACGACCAACATGCCTGCGCCCAGTATCATGCAACCAGAAGCCAATTGCAGTGGGAGGAGAATTCAGAATGGTGGGTGCAATAGTAAAAGCCATCTTAAAGGGGGATCTAAAGGAGCGCAAGAGAGAAGGTAAATTATATTTACTTGATTTCAAATTACCCATTCAGATGAGAAGGCAAATTAGTCACGGGTTTATTGTTTCTTTGAGGATTACTTTGATCTTTAGTTTACTTCAATCTTTAGTTCAGTATTAAAACCCTTGTTTATTATTCCATCTGCCACAACAATTTTTAATTTACTAGAAATATTTTACTTTAGCATATTTTTTGATGATCTTTTTCCGGGAATTATTTCATACATGTAGAGTGCAAAACAGAATGAAATAATACAGGGAAGAAGACGTGTATATCGATCATGGTTGCGCACGTGTGTTTTAAATTCTCCAGCAGCATCGACACATGGACCTCGCTCGTTAATCAAACGTGAATTTTAGACGCGATATTAACAAACTCTCTTTCTCTTTCACTCCACTTCCTCTTACTCATATACATACGCCTTTTATATCCGGTACGTGTGTGATGTTTTCGTCTGGTTACGGATTATTATCTGCACAGCTTGCGTTCCCATTTATCAAAAGACTCCTAGCTGGTCACCACCGCTTTAAAGACAAATAGACCAGGTTGAAAATTATTGTAGAGATTCAAATCGGACAAAATTCCAAATTACATTTCAGTGAAATTAAACCCAGATATATGAAATTAAATTCTCTGGTATGTGCTTTTCGCTATTGGATATTATTAATCCGATTATGAGGTGAATATAGTTTTGTTTTCAATGGGAATAAACTTTCAAAGTATGTTAATATTGAAATGGAGAAGGTTTTTGTAAATTTTTTGATTTAATTGCCATCAACTTTATTTGATGTCATCTGTATTTGTTAAACCCTTTTCAGTTGTAACATCTTTATCTGTTGTTGTTCCTAATTGCCATCGTTTTTATTGGTAGCATCATTTTAGTAGCATTTAGTATCATCTGTATTTGTTAAACCTTTTCCATTTGTAGCCTTTTAGTTTACCAACATTTAGAATTTGAAATATTAAAATAAATCAAAATAAATCATTCAGACCCAAAATCGTTTGCTTACTGCTTCCAGGTACACCTGTTGTTACTGTTCGTGGAGTGGTGTCGACAATTGGTGTTTGAAGCGACATCTCAACACACATCTTAAACCATTTGCCTGTACACTCTGCGAATATAAAGCAGCCAGAGCCGAACGTCTAGCGACTCATGTTCTCAAAGTCCACAACAGAAGACAATGCTCGAGATGTTCTTTCCTAGCGGAGGATGCGGCACAATTGCAAGTGCATCAATTGCACGTTCATCGTGTCACTACAAGTTCATCAGCCGTTGCTTCCTCGCCAACTTCGACTCAATCACAAACCCAAAATCGCCATCAGCAACAGCAGCAGCAGCAGCAACAACAACAACAGCAGCAACAATCCTTAATGTAATTTTCTGAATTAATTTAAAATTACCATCCATGTTTCTTTGGAAGAAAATAACACCATTTTATGTAAAAATTACAGCCCCGTTGGTGGAGGACGACCACCACCAGGACCACCTGTTTTTCCAGCTCCAGCTTCTGCAATCGCTCCATCAACAACAATCATCCCTCCCAACACAATTCTTGGGTAGGTTAACTCATTACTATTTTCAATAAACATTTCTCGCTTTTAGTATGTATACATAAATTATAATAATTATTCCGCATGCTTATCTCTTCTGATGATTCTATTTTGCCAGAATATGTAAATATTTCAATTATTATCAATATTACATTTTCTCGGCAATGTTTTTTTTTCGTGAATATTTGAATTAATATGACAATTTCTCTCTTTCGTAATTAATTTCTCCATGAGTCAAAAGAGATAAATATACAAAAGTTCGAGGTGAATCTTTTGTTTTCTTTGAAAATTATTTTTCGTCTCAGTGCAACCACTGCCAAAAGTTTTATAATACAACTTTCGTTTATTCTCTCATGGTACATAGTGAAGAGTTTTCCTGGTATTATAAGCAAAAGGAGAATATAATGAAGTTATGCAAGTGAATTAATCAGTTTTGTCGTAATTAAATCTGTGTTGAAAGTTTCTCACTATGAATAAATCTTATTGTACCATGGGATGATAATGATAATGTTTTATATACATAACATAAACGTTTATATTAAATTAAGAATTAATTTGATTTTTAGATGCATAAATTTGCTTTTTAGACATGCAATTTTTAATCAAGGGCATGAAATTTATAATTTGGAGAGAAATTAAGAAAATTTGATTTAACCTAACCTTAAAAATTAAATTCGCGAACGCAAACCATGAGATGGAAAATAATAACGATTAGTGTCTTTTCGTTTTCCGAATCTATTCTTTGATTAAATTTAAATTCTTAATTGACCATGCCCTTAATTATAATTTTACTTTTTGATTTTACTTCCTTTTGGACGAAATCATCAGTAGTTTGAAATAAAAAATTAATTGCTGTCGATTTTGTCTAAAATATTTGGAAGTATTTTCATGATTTAAAAATTTTTTTAGGTTATGTTTTTAGCAATAATTTTATTATCAATAGCAATTTTTATTTCGCATAATATATTTGTGACGTGCTCTCACGAAAGGTACCTGTATGCAAAAAATTTTAGGTTATGTTTATAATTTTTAAAGTAAATATATAGAAAGAGAATCAATTTCTATTACAAATTATTATTGATTTCCAATTTTTTATTACATCCAAAATATTCAATAAAAGGATTTCAAATTTACATAATTAAAAAAGAACTTTTAATCGAGATAAATCTAACACAAATATAACCTTTGTTTCTAAGGTACCTTTCTTGGGAGCACGTGACATTTATTACATATTATATTATTTATACAAGCTAGAGATATTAAGTTCCTTTTTTTCTTGTTTTTGTGAAAATATTTAAAATTTTTTAGTTTTATTGAATGTTTTCAGTTTTTTATTGTTTATATAATTCACAAAAAATTATTTAAATATAACCGCCAAGGTCCTTGTTTATTGTCGTCGCATCCGTAGCCGCACGCCTGTTCGTTTTGTTACTGTTTGTATAAATGTTTCTTTATATTATTATTTACACAAATATAGAAAATTTTTCCTCTTAACTTTTTTTTTGCGCCTAAAAAAAAGGAGGGACAATTTTCTATTATGTTTTAAAATTCTTATTTTTTTTAATTTTTTATTATTGAAATACGTAACTTATGGAACAGTGCCGCGGTGGTTGCAGCCACGAGATGGTAAACTTCACCACAACGACGGCAACCATAGCGTCACCTCCGGCAGAGGGCGTTGCAGCTGCTTGGACGACAAGGACAACCTTGAATTTCACAAGAACATTTAATCTATGAGGAACTATGAGGAATTAAAAAAAATTTTAAAATGGGTGTATTAATGTTTTTTTTCCTTTCTTTTTTCAAAAAATAAATAAAATAAAAAACAGTGACCTGAGCAATGCACAGAGAAGACGAAAGCAGAGTCAACCGAGGAAAGTGCTTCACAAAATAATTGTCATGGAGGATTGTGACACGCCATTGGACGATCAGAATGCAAATAATAGGGAACAATTGATGGTGGATGATTGGCAGAAGCTTAAGGACAAATATCAAAATCAAAAGCAAAGTTTGCAGAGGAATTACAAATGTTTCTCGTGTCCTGATGATGCGCCAGCGAGGGGACAGGTCTTCAATCCGTATCACAGTCGGACTTCATTGCTTCTCCATAAACTTTGGAAGCACAAGGTCCATGAGAAAAATAAATCAACATCCTCATCATCTGATGATGAAGATGATGAGTCTGGGGAAAATTCTCTCATTCTAAAAGCGACTCTTCTTAATCAGAATTGGTTCGATCATCGAAGATAACAATATTTTACGGAGGGACCAATCACCCTCCATTTTTCGATTTTGATATTTTTTTTCAATTTCTTCAAGTGCCATTTAAAAAAAAATAATAATAATAATAATAACAGAATTGCTATTCATTATGAGAGAAAATTCTCCAAAACTCTCTTTTTTTTTCTTTTTATTATTCCAAAGAATCGTTGAATATTTCACGCATCAAAGTGAATAACCAAAGTTCTTCAAATTTAGAAGTTTTGTTTTTTTTTTGTCCAAGGACAGTGATCAGTGTAAATAATTGTTTCTGAATGTTTCATAAATGTAAATCTCTTCGGCTTTAATAATCACATTCGATCCATTTAAGGAGGTTGAAAATTCAGTACTACATAACCTCAAATTAATTTTGTTTCATTGTCAAATAAAAATATTTAAATGAATTTTACCAAAATTTTGAAAAATTATTTTCAACAATTTTTTGTCAAATATTAATTACTTGAGTAACATTTACTTGGAAGAAAAAACACTAAAAAAATGTTAAATAATTATTATTTGACAACAAAATTTGTCATAGAATAATTTTTTTTGAAAATTGTACAACTGAATATTTACAAATTTGATGAAATCACTTTTATATCTTATTAGTTGCTGAAAAAAATTTTTTTGTTTTGAGGTTATGTCAATGAGTTGAACCTCCTTAATGAATATGTATATTTCTCTGTCACTCTCTCTCTCTCTCTTTCTCTATCTCTATCTTTCTTATGAAATGTGAGATTTTGATGGATTTTCTTTTTATTCCCCCCTCCCCCCTCCATTTTCAGTATGAATGTGTCTGTGTTGAATACTTGGCCAATATGTATGTGAGTAATAAGTCGTGAAATTTTTATACTCGGATGTTAAAGTCCGACACTCGAGTCTCACTCTCGTCATTCTGCAAGCGACAACGACTTATAAAAGATTTTAGTGTTCAAAAAAAAAGCACCCACTCTTTGGGGGAATATTTCTGATGATCGAAATCTCATTCTCGAATGAGTACGAATCATAATTTGCCAAAATGATGGATATGTGATTTTTTTTATTTTTTATTCAAGTTACCATTTTTTTTTCTTTGAATAACGGATTCGAGGGATATTTATTATTTTTGATATATAGGTTTTGTTTTTTTTTTTGTACAAGATAAGATTATTGAATGTCTGTAAAACGTTGTCATCTCGTTTCACTCTAGGCTAATAGTTGCAGGGATTATTTTTTCTTTTGTATACTTAATAATGCATTTGTACAAAATCATTGAATTGTTTACGTTATTATATGAAATATATTATATCTATTATTCATGCATAATGTTGTGATATTTTATTTATTTCCATTTGCTGAAAATGCGGGGAGAAATCTACTTTATCGACTGCCAAAGTGATTTTTTTTATTGAGAAAACACTTTTTTGGGGAATTTTAAATAGAAAAAGGCTTAGGCACCTTGTTTATGATCCACTTTCAAGTGTCTCGAATTTTCAGAACGAAATTTCGTTTCGTTTAAATGTGAGATTACCGTAAAGTTTTTTTTACTTCACTCCTTTTTTCTTTAGTTTTGGTTGAATAAAGTGAAATTCCGTTCTGAAACTTTGTGGAAAGTTTTTTAAACAAATCAATTTTTTTTGTATTTTTACTAAGATAGAAATATAATAAAAAAAATATTGTTTAAATATATTATAAAAAAGATTATTTATTTTTATTTTATTATTTTTTTTGTACACCGGGTGTTCAAAAAGTATGAAAACGGTAAAATATTCAAAATTAAAATTTTTATGAAAAAAATAATTGAAACAAAAAGTAAGAAGTGTAAAAAATTTATTTTTAGATAAATATAAAAAATATATAAAAATAAATTTTTATATAAATTTTTAAATCGTATGTAAAATTAGGAAAATAAATTTGTATGTAGATGTAAAAAATATGTAAAAATATAAAAATTAATTTTTATATAATATATATAATTTTTTTTTGCTTTAATAATTTTTTTTTTAAATTCCAAGTTTTAAATATTTGAGTTTTCATACTTTTCAATACCCCGTATATTTTTGTTATATTATTTTTTTTAGAATTTTTATTTCTATAAAAAATGCAAATTTAAATAATAAATTAAATATCGATTTTAGTTTTCAAACATTCTGTTTTATTTTATTTATTTTTTTTTGGAAGGGGGTAATCAATTTTTTAGAGTTCTGCCTTGCCGGGGTAAAGATTGATTTGAAATGATGACGCAAGAGAGCGCCAGTCTGAGCAAAATGTAGGTATTAATACAATGTGGACGCGAGAGGACGATGAGTTCACTGAAAGTTCATTTTTCGAGACGATCAATCACCTCATTGATCGGTCAATTTTTACATCCAACCCGAGATAAAAATGACTTTCCACTTTGGAAAGATTGCATCTTGATGGAGTTCGATGTTATTTAATGGTAACTTGTCTTTTATTCGCGTGCTATATATAATAAATTTTTTTTTTATTGGCTAATAAAAAAAATTCTAACCGAATTGATAAATTGGGGGAAAAAATGATGAATATTTTATTTTCGAATCATAATATTAATATTATTATTCTTTTTTTATATTTTCATATTCGATGATTGGGAGGTAGTATTTTCAGCAATTTCAAGTTTGAGAGTACCTTTGGATATTTTTGTTCACACCTCTTGAATTATTGATGATTTTAATTAAAAGCCCCCTCTAAATTTATGTGCACTGAACTTTAGGGAAATTTCACACCAATTCTTCAAAAATTTTTTTTTTTTTATTATTATTATTTTCATACTTCAAGCGCGAACAAATATTCAAGCTCGAGAGAAAATTGATTCATCAATTATTTCAGGATTTTTTTTTTCAAAAATAATTTTCGTTTATTAAAAATATTTGATATAAGGGGTGTAAATAAAAAAATTAATTTATCTTTAGTTTTGTGCATTCAGTATTTATTTATATATTAATCAAGAATAAAAAAAATGGGATAGAAAAATATTAATTTTTTTCAAAATATTGAAAATTTTAATTTTTGGAACAAAACGATTTCAAAATAAGAATTTTTTACGTCTGTTGATAGCAATTAGATGATTGGCATTGAATATATATGTAATAATTGTTTGAAGATAGATTAATAAATTAAAAATGAGTTGGTTTTCTCGTCGGGCAAAAAAAAAGAAAAAATATACGACGTTCGGTTCGATCAATAGTTGATTTAGATTCGAATGATAAAATATTTAAACTGCCTATCCTACTATATAGAGTCTAAGGAGGGAACTCTCTCAGGACGTCTTAAAAGCATGTGCCTGATCTTCTTGTCTGGAAAATCTCGTGGGAGAAACGCTGCAATCAAGGAAATCCTTTTTGGTACAACCAATCAACATTTAAATTTTAAATTTATCAAAAGCTTTCCTTCTTTTTGGTATATTGAAAAAGTAAACGTAAATTAAAGTTTTATTATTCATTTTATTCGTTATTTTAAACTTTTCCTATTGAAGGGTTTCGTGATTAAAGATATAAAAAAAAGAAATTAATAATTTTCAAATCTCGCGTAGATAAAATATAAATAAATAGTAAAGTAAATAAAATAATCTCGGAAAAAACACAAAAAGGGGATTTAAAAATTTACTGTTATTAATGAATAAAAAAAACAATACAATTTTTTTCCCTTTACTTTTTTATTAACAAAAGAAAAACTTTTTTTTACCTTTTTACTGCAAATTAAAATGCGTCGTTGAGTTTTATTCCTATCACAATGTTACGATTTATCTTTATTATTAACACCTTTCACTGTAGCTCATTTGCCAATCTCATTTTTGTCTGTTCGTAATTTTTCTTGCAACAGATGACATTGAACACACGGGTCGACGTCATGACGATTTTGTATCGAATGACTTATTGTATGTTTTAGATTATTTCAAGAATTATTATATTATTAATCCCGTGGATTTTCGTTTTTGAATATTTTCGTTTCAACCTAAATAAAAAAATTTTTTTTGATTAGCATTCAAAATAACAAAGTAAAATAAAAATTAATATATTTAATCACATACCTTAAAAACTTGGTCTGGTAAAACTGCGTCCTGAAACCAATTTTATTTCTGTTTTGAATTCTCATCACAACTCTAAAAGAAATAATTATATTTGCATTTTGAAAATTTTTTCCTTTCAGAAATTGTTACAGTCTGGTATTGTTCCAATTAAAAAGATATAATATGCAATTCAGAGCACAATTATTTATTTTGGAAATGAAAACCTTCTCGTGAAGTTGAAAATGTTACATAAACAATAATAGTAACTAAAATACGTGAAATATTGAAAATGAAAATATAAATTTAAAAGATATAAAATTTACCGGTGG
This sequence comes from Leptopilina clavipes, assembly GCA_001855655.1. Classification (NCBI taxonomy): domain Eukaryota; kingdom Metazoa; phylum Arthropoda; class Insecta; order Hymenoptera; family Figitidae; genus Leptopilina; species Leptopilina clavipes. The sequence goes on along the minus strand of JUFY01028548.1, from coordinate 18,555 downwards.
TAAATATTTAGAAATTCATGTTGATTTTGACCAATATGTTATTTTGTTATGAAAACGATGTTGCCGGGAGATGAAAAAAAAAATTAACATTCTTTTCAACTGTCAAGTTTATTTTTTCATATTGCGGAAACTATATAACAAACAGTAAATATTTTGTTCAATAAACACGCTTTATTGCAAAATTTAATTTCACTTTAATCATTGGGTTATACAAAAAACTCCACTCAACTATATAAATATGATTGAAAGGATAAAAATAAACAAATAAAAATAAAAAACAAGTTGTTAGGAAAAATGAATGCAAAGTGTGAAAGCTCAATGACTCGTAAAGCGCACATTTACTGGCTCTATTTCTAGGATTAAAATTTTATCGAAAGTGAGGTTATTACTATATATATATATATATATTATTTCAGTCTATTTTTGGCGGTTATAAAATATAAAAAGATACGAATTGTTTAATCAACATCGAGAGTTAGAGAACCATAAGTAATTTAATTCTTTCTATTTATACCTATTTTTTTAGAAATAAAAATGATGATGCAAAAATTCAGGGGTTTTTAATTTGAAAATAAATTACTTTACACATTTCGGATGATAAAATGGACGCGAGTATAAAGTGAATGTAAAATAAATTTCTTTCCTTCACTAAAACGATAAAATTCAATTAATATCATTTAATGAATTCCCTTAGTGAAAACATTCATTTGGGATCAATTTTGTCACATGGAAAATTAATTTTTCACGATATTTTTTCTCTTGAATAGTGGATCTCTTGTGTTACACCACTGAGTTAAAAATAACATGATTCTTTAGTTTTAGGTTGTATTCATTGAAAGTTGTCTTTTTGAAAGCGCGCGCCCTGGCGAGAAATAAGAGAAAACACTATGCGACTATCCTTTGGGCGTCACCCCCACTCCTGTAGTGAGTCAAGTGCCAAGCAGATTGTCCATTTAATTCTCATTCTGATCTCAAAAAAAAAACTTCGCGTGGTTGGTTTCATAACCTCAATCTGTCAAATAATAAAATAATTAATTCAAATAAAACACCCATTATAATAAATATTCAGGTAGTTTATTTAACGTTTCTTGATAAATAAATAATAATAAATTCAGGGTGGCTGTAAGTCAGGGAAAAGTCAGAGAATTTTGAAAATAAAATTTTTCGGCCACTCTGTAAATAATTTAATGTCAATTTAAGTAGATTTTAACAAAAAAAAAAGAATGTAAAAATTAATAAAAGTTTGATTGTCAATTTTAAAGAGGAAAAAAATTAAAATAATTTGAGTATATTGAAAAAATTAATCAGATGAAAATTTTCTGCCACTAGAAAAAATTTACAATAAAAATTATTCTGAAACAACGCAAGTGGATAATTAAATAAAAATACCGATTCAATAGCAGAAAGTTATTTTTGTTTCTGGCTTCGATACTATATGTATATATATATATATATGGAAAGGGGAAAAAAAATCTCTCGGTTCGTTTCACTATTCTAAAACGAAGCCCTCAATTATATCACTGGTCATGCAGCATGCGGTTGTATCCGTTCGGAAATGGAGGGTTGGTGCGCGGTGTGACGTCACTTCCTTCCTTGCTCGCTGGCGGAATAAAATCGATCTTCAATTAGCGTTTATTTCAAAAAGATTATTTCAACCGAAAATCGTTGCAAGTTTTAGCTCAAGCTGAAAATTAAGCTTCACCCAAACGTCACACGACGTTGGTCGTTCTCTATATGTGTCGTGGTGGATTCATTTCCACGCAATTACCACGATAAGCGTCTAGCTTAATAATTATTCGTTAATCGCCAACGACGGATCTATAAACTCTCCCATATACAATATATGCATATTACGTGTAATTACAATTCACAAACTTAAAATAACTCATAAACTTTATTTTTTTTAACAAGGAAGCTTAAATTATATTGTCAAAGGGAACTTTTTTTTAAATACAGTCACTTACGAGTAAATCGAATATTTTCATTTTATAAATTCCAAAAAATAGCAACAAGCCATTAGCATAGTTGGTACGGTTCCGAACTGTTGTACTCTCAACGTCCTGGGTTCGAATCCCAACGAAATTAATTTTTTCTTAAAATAAAATTCGTCACTTTACAATAATTTCAATATTGAAACAATTTTGGGAATTTTTCATACAAATTAAATATTCATTTTCCAATAGTTTACTTATATTCCATTCAATTTTTTTTCAAATTGACTAAAATTAAACAAACAGAAACAAACAGCGGTAGTAAAATAATTTTATTAATTAAATCCTTTTTCCCCTTATTGATATTAAAAAAAGTATCTTTTTCTGTTTGAAATATAAAAATCGTGAATTTAATTCCTATATATATGCAAAATTCGTTAAAACTGATATTATAAACCAATATAAAATCTCTCTGATTGGAAAAACTTTTCACTCATATCTGGAAGAGGTTTAAATTATTTTTATTTATTTGAAATATTTTTTTATTACGCAGAAGAAAAAAGTTAAACTATTTATTACTTTTGGGGAAAAAATTGTTTAAAATAAGAAAGATAATAATCTTTCACTATGGGGAAATTGGTTGTGTTTTTATTTCTATTTCTATTTTTAGAAATGGACTTTTATCTTTTCCTTTTTCTCGAGCGCCTTTGCTTTTGATCCTCGGCCTCGTTTCGGTGACGTCATCGATTTGGTCTTGTCGTCGTCGTGAGAATTTCTTTGATTTACTTGGCACCGGAAGCATTTCGGATAGTCTTCATTTTGAGCTGGCTACAATCTCGTCTCAAGACTTTATATATAGTACGTATAGTAGAAGCACTTTCAGTATCATATGTATGGCCTACTGGGCGTCAACAATACACACAAAGGATTGAAATTCGTATACGTATATATATATATTGGTAAGAGAGAAATCGATACCCGAACGAATATCCCTCTGAAACATTAAAACATCCGCAACAAGTAAATCCTCTTGATCTTCTTTTTATCTCTTGGACGAAACAATAAACCAGTGGCTTAAACATATAAATAATGGAGAAGGTTTCCAATTTTTTGGTTAGGTTGAAAAAAATTGTTCTTGTGTGATTTCGTGATGAACGCTCCCCGTGGAGACTCGGTGAGACAATTATTACCGACTGTCGCTTATAGATTATGTTTATGGATTTATGATTTAGTTTCATCTCTATAAGAGACAAGAGCGAGCGCGCGGAAGTGACTTTAGTCAATTTTATTAAATTATTCTTTTAGATATTTTCAAAAAATATTCTCTCACCGATAGCAATTAGATAAATAGTAAATTCAAAATGAAAATAACGTTGAGATAACCTCAAATCTGTCAAAATTAATTAAAGTAAAAATTAAATACAGATTAAAATTATCCCTAATTAACCTAAAAATATTAAATTAATTAAAATCAACGTTATAATATATATGTGGATAATACGAAAAATTTAGGAACAAAAAGTTACGATTGTTTTACGATTTTAAAATTTTATTAAAAAAATAAAAATAACAATTTTTATTTTTTTTTTAATTTTTAAAAATATTTTTTTAAATAATAGAAACACAATTTATTAAGACTTTTATTATTTTCAATAACTGTAAATGTTGTAAAAGAATTACGATCATAGTGAATGATAAGTTAAAAATATAAATAAAAAGTGCGCATGCAACACAAGTAAAAAATTCATTTTCGACACTGAAAATTATTTCTTTTGACAACTTTAAATTATTAACTGTCAGGAAAATTATCTTTCGTATTACCTTCAAAATGATTTGGTGTAAATTGCAATTTTTTTCACTGTTAATACTGTAAGTAATTATATTTATTTTATTATTTCATTATTTATTATTTATAATCCTAACAAAACATCTTTGATTTAAAAAGTTCCATTAAGTAAAAATTATTACGATATTCACAAAAATTTTGTGAAATAATATAAAAGTCCGTCAAATTTTAAAATTTATAAACGAACTTTTTAAATATATATAAAAGAAATTTGACTTTTCAAAATATTTATTTCTAGATTAGCATTAACAGTAGTTCATAGTCAGGAAATGCATTTAGAAGAAATATGTAAGTATATATCATAATTGTTTTAAAAAATTATTTACAACTTTAGATTTCAAATTTGGGCAGAATAGATATTATTTTTTAGCAATAGAGCACATCAATTATTATTAGTATTGAATTTAGGTTATGTTATTTCTTAACTAGGGCTAAGGGGAAAAAAACTGTTCGCTTATTTATTGATTATTTTTCACTTAAATAGAAATATATACAATGATTTTATCACTCCATTGTTAAATTAATAATTGTCTTTACATTTATTAGAAAATAATAAAAATAATAGACTACTTCATCATACCCTAACAAATTTTCCACTTATAGCTAGTTTTCTCAAGAGCGGAATTGATAGCAGCACAAATCCATGTTTCAATTTTTATGACTACGTTTGTGGTAATTGGGTTCAAAACAATCCCAGTCGTGATTATTTTTTAGAGTGGAATATTCATGAAAAGACAACAGCCAAAATAATACATATAATTAAAGGTATTAAATACATATACATATCGAATATAATATTTAATGAAAATATACAGTGAGTTCTCGCGAATTATTTATCAGCTGATCGGGATTTGCTTCGCCATTTTCAAGTATGCGCGCGCCACAAGACAAGGCTGTGCAATTTTTCATAAATTTATTTTACTCCTAGAGGAACTTACACAACATATGTTCCTAAAATCAGTTAAACAATTAGCGAATTTTATGGACTCAAAAACTCGAAGAATTCACTGTAATCATAAAAAAGAATTATTTAAATGTCTCAATAAATAGCCCCGCGCGATTGTTTTTATACTTTGTAGGTATTTTAGAAGAGAAATATATCAACAAGGATAGTGAGGAACTTTTTATGGAAAAGAAATACTATCAGGCATGCATGGACAAAGGTAAATTTTTAAATAAAACTGTTAATATTTTATTTTTATCATAACAAATAGAATTTTCAATAACACTCAAATTTCTATCTATTAATTTACTTTAGATTATTCGCTTAAGGAAGGAAAGAATTTGCTTTTAAAAATAAATTATGAAAGTGACAGGGCTGGGGCAAATTGGCAAAATGTGGCTAAATATTATGCTAGTATGATTGGTGAAACTTTTCTTTTTAGTTTTTCACTAAGCGACGATAATATATTGCAGGTAAGAATAACAGCAAAAACTTTTCTAAACATAACCTACAATTCGTTGACACGTTAGGTCCCTTTCACCGTGGAGCGTCACACATTCAGATAAGACATAACCTTGCAGCAATATTACGTGCTGTCTGATTCTAATTTTGGCCACCATATAAAAAAAATTCAACCACAGAATATTTCTGAATTTATATTCTTTTCTTCAAACTTTGTACATTTATTAACAAAAAAAAAAAATAAATTTACTTAGATTTTGAGACCGTACGAATCAAAGACAAACAGAGATCCATATGAAGAATTGAAAATTGAAGAAATTAATTACTATTTGAAAGCTCGTGTTAGTTCTGGGACGTATGATGAATACAGGAAACCGTTTCTAGAGTTTATACAAAATATAAATGAGGTAAAATAATTTTAGTAAATCTAATTTTAAAAATGAATTTATATTAGGCACCCTAGATGCCTCTTCTAGTGTCAACTTTTATATTTTAGTTTTCTTTTCATTTTAGTTGCCAAAATTACAATTATTAATGTTTTTACCTTATGGAACTACATTTTATTCATAATTGCTAAAATAGATTATTTACAGCTCGTTCATAAAACAGCATTAGGTTTACTTTTATTAACAGTTGAGGAATTACAAGAAACGTATAATTACCATTGCCCTTTATTAAACTCTAATTCACGGGTAACAAACATCTATAAAATATTAAAAATAATATTAATTATTTAATGTAATTTTAAAATTAGCAGGCTAAAATATATTGTTTTTAGATAAATTGGCTTGAATTTCTACAAAAACTTGTAGAGGGCAGTGGAATAGTTTTAACACCCTCATACAAAATATTAATTGATGATTATTATTTAAGTCAGTTATGTGAAACTTTAAGCAAAACGCCACCTTTTGTAATTGGTGATTGATTTATTATAATTAGTTATATTATATACAGACATGTATATTATATATTTTTATTACAAATATTTATTATTTTACAGTACTTTATTTGCAATATCATTTTGAACTTGATAGAGACACAATGAATCTTTTACATCAAAACAAAAAAGCAACTTCTTTTGAAAGGTACAAAGTGGATTTTTCCATTTTATATAAAAATACTCATATGATTTTAAAAAAGTTTTAAACAATAAATATATGTTTAATAATAGATCTTATTCCTGTATAAAAAATATGCCAATTGCATCAGGATTTAGTAGTGAAATAATGAATAATGAACATTTTTATGAGAGGGAAAAATTCGTAAGATGATGAAAAACTTATTTTTATATAATTAATAATATATAAGAAAGTAATGTGAAATAATAATAAAAAGAAAAATTTTCTCATTTTATAATTTTATTAGCTTTTAAAAGTATTCAAACATCTAAAGTCCGAATTAAAAAAAGTCGTAGAAAATAGTTGGATTAATGATATCTCAAAAAATGCATCACTCGATTTGATAAATAGAATGAAACTTAAATTTGTGGCAATAAATAACTTCAAAATTACAATAATGCCAGAGTTAAATCCAGTTTCGTACAATGTAAGAACATATATTTATATAAAAACTATATTAATTAAAATAATTATTATTTCCTATTTTGCAAAACATTAAAAATTAATTAATTAATTAAAAATTAAAATTCTTATTTTTCTAGTTTAACATTACACCAATTGCTTTTCAAAATCTTATTAATTTTAAAAAAGCACAAATAGTGCACAAAATTAGATTGTCATTAGATGGAAATTACAAAAATGAAGGGAAAAGTTTTAACAACAGGTAATTTTTTATTTTAAAAAGATTATTTAAATGAGAAAGCGCGTATTTTATTGTTTGAAATTATTTGTCATTATTTTTTATTAAGTTTAATTAAATATCTTACGCACAACTTGCATACGATAATGTAAATACAATCATTGCATACTAAAGGGGGTAGTACAAAGACGTTTATAATTTTTTTAGAAGAAGGAAGAGAAACATTGATATGAACGCATTGTACCTGAGTCATTCAAATGAAGTAGGTAAGTTAAAAAAATTATTGAGAGGTTAGGTCATCACGCATGTAAATAAAATTTTTAACTTTTAAAATAAAATGGCCACTTTATTTTAGTGTTGAAATAAGAAATTTAATTCACACTAACGAATATTAAAATTAGCTAATTAATTAGTGATATCAGTAAGTCGTTTTTTCTAAAATTGAGTTTTTTTCATTAAAGAGATAACACCAGCATATTTGTTCTCTCCCATTTTCCACCCATACGCACCAATGTGAGTTGTTTTGACATTTTATAAAAACAAAACTTATAAATCGATTTTAGAATTAACTTGTAAATTTTATTATGTATTATATTTTAATAGTGCATATAATATTGGAAAATTAGGAAGTATAATTGGCCATGAAATATCTCATTCATTGGATTTTACAAACCTTAATGAATATTACAAGGGTAAATACTAAAAATAAAACATTAATTTTTTTCCATCAGCTGTCTAGATAGGAATGCAATTTTTGCAAGGTTGCATTACAACCCATATACATGTGCTAAAACAATGATTTTTATTAAACTATTTTAAAATTTATTAAATGATTTATGATTATTTACAGACTATTGGAAGAATATTCCGCACATGTCAGAAATATATAATCAAAAATTAAATTGCTTTGTGAATCAGTTTGACAAATTAAATGTAATTATTATCAGCGCAATGAAGTATCATCACTTGAGATTATTCTGAAACATAATCTAGCTGATTTCAATAATGATATTCTATAATTGCAAATTTTTTATATTTTTAACTAACAATATTATTTTAAATGTATATTATAAACATATGTAGGTAAACGGCTGGAGTACATTGAGTGAAAATTATGCTGATACATTAGGAGCAAAATTGGCATTCAAAGTGATGAGACAAATGATTGATGATGATCCATCATTGGATGAAGAGAGGCTATCAGATTTCGAAAACACTGATGCAAACAAACTGTTTTTTATTTCCTTTGCAAATGTAAATACCGGTTTTTTCTAATGGAATTTTTACCCAGAAAACAGTTTATTAAAAAGTACAGTGTTTCTAATATGGAAATCGAGAAATGGGGGGATGACGAATGTTTTAAAATTATTTATTTTATTCAAGCGGGTGTCGCGATTTGTTTGTACGGTCCTGAGGAGCAGTCTATATTAGCGCATCGACGCTCAGCGCATGCGTCACCCCAGCTGTAACAGGCGCCTGAGTGGGGAAGCTCCGCCTCATTCATTGGCCTTATAAGTCAAGCGCGTAACGGTAATCCTCGCATTCTTCCAGAAGCTTTCTTATCGAGAAGAAATCTTTGAAAGCCGTGTTGCCGTAAACGGCTCTTATTAGAAGTAGAAATTACTTTTCCTTTTAAACTGTTTTCTGTATTTAAATTGAGGCCTCTTTAAATTTAGAAAGCGAATTTATAAATTCAACTTCATATACATAGATACCATATACGAACGTAATTTAAAAATAAAATATTTTGACAGAATTATTGTGAAATGCGTAAAACAATATACAGCAGTAATACTCATTCACCACACCTAACTAGAATCGTTGGAACAGTACAGAATATGAAGGAATTTGCAGAAACATTTAATTGCGAAGAAGGGGAACCTATGAATCCGAAAGAAAAATGTGACTTCTGGGCCAATCCAAATCCATAATTTGTATTTGCCTTCTATGTGTAAAGTAGAAAAATATTCTTAAAAAAGTTTGAGCCTACATTATTTGCTGTTTTAAAAGTATTTCAATCTTTTAAAAAATTTTAATAGAAATGTTACAATTACCAATAAAAAAATTATTTTAAAGTAATTCCATGTAATTACCTTTTTTTCACATGGACTATAAATGTTAAAATAATTTTATTATAATAACAAAATGTTATTTAAAATTTCCTACAACACTGAAAATATAAATTTTAAAGTATTTTGCTAAGTTACCTATAATACTGTAAGTAAGTAATTTTATTATTATTATTTTTATAATATATAAAAAGAATTTTTAACATAATTAGTTGAGGAATTTTCTCTTCTTTTCCTCTAGGAAAAAATTTTTTTTTTCTATAATGAAATCATTCTTTTAAAATTCAATTATGGCTTTAAAATAGCGTTTAATATATTTTTCCGCACGTATTATAAAGGGAATGTGTATTGTCATATATATAGAGAGAGAAATGCTCAAAATCTGTAGAATTTCGTGGTATTCATCACAGATCACAGGGAAATGGTCCGCGACGAATTCGTTGACGGAAAAGCAACCCTCTTTAAATGCCTCTTCCCTCTCTGATGAGAATTTGCTGATCCCTTCGTCATTCGAAAGAGAACCTTTCTCGCGTCTACTAGTCACCCTCTCTTAAATTCAATAACGCTTGCTCAACACTCATGACACACTTCCTTTTAGTCCAATGAAAAGATTGCAGGGCTATCGTTTCCGTCTCTTTCCTATTGGCTCTCAATGTGTGGCTTTTATACATTATATATGTTTACATACATATGTGTGTGTCTGTGTGTCTACAGTGAAGATCAAAAGAATCGAAAGAAAAGAAGTTGCATCACCGATATCGGAAACCAGATATTTGTTACGTTAGTTCCTGTTTCGAGAGAAAAAGGATTTTTTAAAAAATTGAAAAGAATCTCTTCATTTGAAAAATGATTATTCTGGCTTTTTTATTCTGACTAGAAAATTTATTAATTATTATCTAGACAAGTTCTGTTAGAAAAATAGTTAGTTTCTTCACTAGTACAACTTAGAGGTCCTCGAGGGAAAGTTGATTATGAAACTAACATTGAATTTTTGAAATTCAAGATGGCGGATCCAATATGGCGGAGGAAAAATTTTTTCAATTTGTTGAATTCGCTTGAACCTTGTTACTCGGGGGTTTTTGGGGTCGCAGATTACGAATTTAACATGAAATTTTTAAAATTGATTTAATATTATTAATTTAAATATTTATTATAAATTGTCTGCTATTTGAAGCTTTACCGTAAATTTTTTTTTCTGTAATGCATAAGAAAATTTATCGAAGAATACATATTTGAAAAGAATAGAAAATAATTATAGAAAAAATATAAAACACAATAAAAAACGAAACAAGAGGTGTGTATATATAGGTATATAAAATCTCGAAAGGAATCTTTCATTTTATATTTTGAAAAACCCCTTGAAATGTACGTTACACTAATTGGGTTTATGAAAAAA